>AZIM01001909.1:69083-79626 GCA_000516915.1 Ophiophagus hannah | reverse complement strand
AACAAAAGAAGACCCAGCCAATCAGCCGGGANATAGATGGGGGTGGGGCCAGTCAGGGGTGGTATTTGCTGGTTCTCCAAACCACTGAAAATTTTCTCTACCAGTTCTCCAGAACTGGTCAGAACCTGCTGAATAACACCTCTGGTTGCTTATAAAAGTAAGAAAGGATGAATTAAAAAAAGTCCTAATATATATAATCTTACCAGACTCCCTGTGCTTCCATTTGAACAACTATGTTTAATATCCAGTCTAGGCAAAGGTTTAGCAAAGGCTTCTGGTTTATGTTGTCACTTATAACAAAGTCCTTATCTTGATAAATGTATGAAGCAGCTATTACTGTTAGTGATATTTAGGCACAAATAAGCCTCACTCATTCATTCCATTGGTGCACTAGGTAAATTTTAGAATTTAAATCTAATAGTTTAATTACATTTGCCAAGGAGGGGTCTCTTTGTCTGGCCAGGGCAGTTCATCATATTGTGTCCCTTTCCTGCAGAAAAGAGCAATCTATTTTTAACGTAAACACAGTAAAACTAGTATTTTCATAGTGCATATGTCCAAATGTGTCTCCATAATTATAAAATATTTTTAAAACTCTTTTTCTCTCTCTTATATGAGAATATGCTACAGTTAGTGTCACTGGCCCTAATGTTCCTTTCATTCCAACCACTGCCCTGGTCTTTTTTGTTGCTATCCACATGACCTGCCAATCTCCTGATAGTCATTTTAGACTCAATGGTCATTGAAGAAGACCCTGAACTTTAGTCCCAGTTCCAAGCTTAGAAATATGTGAAATATTCAGTGTGGGAGTTCTTCTCCAAGGTTGCAGATTTCCACCTCCTCAGACTGACCCATAGATAGTTCTGCAGGTCAGTATCAAATGACATGATAATGCAATCATGTTTTCTTTTCGTTATTGTTTTAAAATGATCTAAAACTTATTGTGATGTTTCTTTTCTACAGGAAGCTGCTAGCTAGATCAAGCCCCATAATCATATCAGACGGAGAAAATTACTTCTCTCAGAATTTCTTTGGTCTCTGAAGATGAAAATAATTAATCAAGGGCAGATTTAATAAAAGGCAAAACTGAGATAGGAAGAATGGAAGGTACGTTGAAAAAAAAACCCTCAAACCCTGTAAAATTAATGCACATTAAAAAAAACAAAACAATGCCCTGCTATTTTCTAAGATGAGGAGGGAAATTTCTTTCTTCAAAATACTTGGAACAAAATGTGGTGTTGCCATGGTTTCACCCTCACTGGCTGGAAATGACAATATTAGCGGCAGTGACCTGGCAATTAGAAACTCTGTTCCCAGGTCAGACTACAGGGAAAATAAAGAGCGATTACTGAGCTTAGAGAAGGCAGAATAATGGTGTGGGCTCCTGGGCTCCCTACCTTTTATAACTGGCCCATTTAAATGCAGATTGTGATGACTTTCTACCTGGGGCCTCTAATCTGTCTCCCAGCCCAATCAAACAATAAGCATCTTTTGGCAGAGGAGGCCGGACGGGATACAGACTTGGGCTGTTGTTTTTCCAAGAAGAAATAAGTCAGCATCCCCACTTTCAACCGTTTCTCAAATCCTCACTGTTGGCTTTTCTCTCCCTCCTTCTTCCCATACCAGACTTCAAGTGCCACGGTTTCACCACAGCCTTTGTAATCCTTTGGAGGCTACCAAGCAGAGAGAGCCAATCGTATTATTAAGCAGTCAAAAATGATGAAATCCTTTCACTGGCCCAAAGAAATGGCCCATGTTGATAGCTGCTAGGCTGCCAAATTTTAATCACTAGATTAATCACAGGATGGTTTTGTGGAAAAATTGGCGTATCCCTAAGGCTCCAACAGAAGAGAGGTTTCCAAGCACTCATGGATTGAAGCACAACTGATTCTGTTGCGTAACTGTAATGTGTGGGTGGGGAGTGACACTTTAATGTCCATGGATCTTCTTAGGATGGGACTATGACACAGAATTGCTTATATCGATCCCTTGTTGCTCTAGATCACTCTCAACTTTGGACACTTTTGGATATGCGGACTTCATCTCCAAGAATTCCTGGTTGGGGAATTTTGGGGGTTGAAGTCTACATCCTGTATTTTAAAGTTTCTAAGATCGGGAAATACTCCTCTAGATGAAACTCAGCATTCTGCACTATGTGCTGTTTCAGCTTCATCAAGAAGCAACCCCTGCCACTTGGTCTGGGTTCAGAATACAGGTGGGGTTGGGTGTGGTTTAGTACCTAGCTGGAAGATCCAGGGAATACCACAGCGATAGGCTAAAAATCTAAAGAACGTCATGGAAGAAGATCATGCCAAACCATTTCCAAATTGCTGCCAAGTGAATTACATGAAGTAACCAGGAATTGAGCTCAGTTTGAAGGATCCTGTTGTGGTTAATGTAATCTTACCACTAAAACCAGATAGCTCTGTATCTCCCTTACTATCTGTCTTCCTGCTCATCTCTTACTAAAAATACCATTTCCTCAATCTTGTTCCACAATTGATTCTTATAGAGGCAATCCAGATGATACAGGGTTGTGAAAGGAGGAGTTTGAGGGGGTCTGATGTTGAAGGGAGCCATAGACTGCTATAATACCTTATCATACTTATCATCATATAGACTATCATTAAATAATCATGTTTTGCTTTGTTACATTTATAGCACTCTGTTCTCTCCCTTCCTCCCCCCCTCTCTTTTGTTTGTGTCTTTTGTGTTTTTTTTTCTTCTCTTTTTCTTTTTTCTTTTTCTCTATCTTTTTTCTTTTCTTTCCCTTCCTCCTTTCCCCTCCCTCCCTCGAGATACTTTTCCCAGGGTGCTCCAACATGCCTGGGGCCCATTAGCATCCCTTGTGCATAATTAGAGCTGGATGCACTGTTATGCAAAGCAGCCTCAGATGACAAAACTGCATCCTGGACAACTACAGAAATCTGGGAGACACTTTCTCACACAGTTTTAGCCAATGCAAACTGGCACTCTGCATAGTTTCAAAATTAATTAATTGGGGACAGTTGGATCCTCTTGCACCCACTCGTGGCACGCTTCCGATCCCAGCTGCTGAAAAGGATTCTCTTTACAGATCAGTGTGCGCTACTGTGCGTGTCTCTTTGCGTGTGAAGGAAAGGGAAGAGAATAAAACCTTTTTTTAAGTCCTTATTTTTTTACCCTGTGTTCTGTCTCAAATGAATAAAGATCTTGTAAGAAAGAAAGAATAGTTGTCTTAAAACAAAAATCAGAAGAAGCTGCCGTATGCAAATTAAGCTATTTGTCCATCAAGTCCAGAATAAAGGAAGCCTCCACCCCATGGGAGGAAAAGTTGAAGGCTTTTCCAGTTAGCCACATTCAAGTATTACACACCAGTCCTTAAGCCAGCAGAAAACTTTGCCGGCATAAACAGCACTGGCCTAATGGCCAGGTCCCCCCACTCTGTCACAGTAAGGAGGCTGACAAAGCATTACTTGTCCTTACTGATTTATGGTAAGCAAGGTTAAAATAGTGATTGGACCATACCCTTAACTTTGTTTTCCCCAGGGGCATCTGTGGAAAGGGGGGAGTGACCACAGTTGCAATTGAAGTTGCATGCATGCAGCATGCAACCATGGCATGGATACGGTTGACATCTTGAAAGGAAGAAATGAAGCACTCCCAAAGCTCCAATCTTTTGTGAGCTCCCGGTCTGAGCACTGGCCAAACTTGAAGGGATCTGGCAGAAGTGGGCAGATCTGCCCACTTGTGCCTTCAATCTGATTGGGCCAATGTTAGCAGAGGGTTTCAGCAAGAATTTAAACATGGTTATGCCCAGTTCTAACTCACAGAGTTCAATTTGACATTTGGGGAAGAGAAGTAGGAGAAGGATACTAATTTGAACCACCTAGATCCCCTTCTTCAGGTAAAAGGGTTTTTTTTTTCTCCAATGGAAAGCACCTTCTCTCTGTGAATTCTCCCCTTGCAATTTGAGATCCTGGAAAATTATTATTTGAATTGGCATAGAAAGCTTCCAAGACACAGACAGGTTTGCTTTCTTTTCATTAGAGACTTCAACTCAAGACCTTTTTTTTGCCTCTAGCAGACCGTCAGTCATTTTATTTCAGTCACTGACCAGCAAAGCAAAACAAGAGTCACATTTAGCTTGCTGAATATGAATACAGCCCATATAGCATAGAAATTGACTAAAGTAAAACAAGCTGTAGAATTACATAATACAAAGTAAAGTTGTAAATTTAAGAATTTTGGGCATGAAATTAATACAACTAAAGTATTACACATTTTATATAAGGCAATTAAATGATTATTTAGAACAAAAGAATAGTGAAGTTACGGATCTAAAATATAGAACTATTATAATACTAAAAGTCATGGTGAATAGCAGGTGTTTTATTTCTATTCAAACCATAAAGCTTTTATTTCTTATCCATTCATTTTAGATGACCCATTAATTCACAGCTGATCTTTACCAATATTGGCAGGATTCTAGACTCCACCAACATATAATGTAGCAAACTGCAACCAACACAAAAGGACACCCCAAAACCAACCCATACTAGTCAGAAGCCAAAACCTAACCACAAATGAATAGCCACTTGTCCAAATTAATGTTTTTTCCATCAATGTTGCATCAGAATTTAGAATTCTTGGGAAGCTTCTTCCATGAGTGAAGCTTGACTTCTATTGATTTCCTGTTATTTTATTGGCAAAGTTGTTTTCCATTGATTTTTTGGGGACTGGTTTTGGTCTCCCATCCAAGTATCAATGAGATTTAATCCTGCTTAGCTTTTTCAAAATCAGCCAAGATCAGCTACATGCTGCTACTTAGGTGAGGTAGAATTCATAACTGCCCCTGAAATCCAGATACAGTGGAAATAGCAAAATTTCCTCCTGCACTGATTAAGTTGTTCCTTCATAGTGTCCTGTGTGATCTAAATATGTATTAAGCCAGCTTCTTTTCTTTCCAGTGTCAGAGAAAGCAGCAAAATGGGATGTGAGGAAAAGAAAGTAGACAAATGGCCCCAGTGATGCCCATAAAAACATCTTGTCTGGCATCTTCTCAAACCTGATGGAAGACCAGAGCAAATGCAAATTGGCTTGACCCAATTTTGTAGGAATGTGCGTGTTTCTGAAAAGAATATTTTGGGGATTTGTGCTTCAAAAGATTGATTCACAATCATAGGAATGGCATTCTTCTAATACATCTTCCACAAAGTGGTTAACAAAAGAGAGTTGTAGTTCAAAGATAGATAAGTATATTTTGGGCCAAACTTACTCTGCTCAAAACATGACATTGTTTCACTGCTGAATATCAAGAGCTCCATGTGCTGCCTCTGCTGCCAAAACCATAGGGGTGAGAGAGGTTTGCCTCAAAAACCTCTTGGTAATTTCTGATGGATGATGATGAATCACAAGATTTAGAGGAGTTCCCTCCAGGTCAGGACAATGCAAATAACTATGATTGCAACATTGAGCTAAGCTAAGTTGAATGACATCTGGTTGAAACGCAGTTGCTACCGACTTTCCTATTAGAGAGAACCTCAGGCAGGCAATATTGAATTTCAATGTTCTGCTTAGAGGAACAGCAAACACTTGAGAGGGGATACATTATGAGACAACAATTTCTTGACTTCCATAATCCCTTTACTCTCCAAGGTACTCAAAACCACAATCAAACACAATATGCAAGCTAAGTAGAGCAAAGGCCCCTGAACTTTTAGAAGAAGGAAACTTCTGATCCTTCCCCTGATTCTATTCAAATGCAGTAAGAACAGATGGCCTTTGGGATGCTGTGGGACCAAGCTAGAGAAATTTTTATAGTCTGCCCATCCATACATGCACACAAAGACATTTATATGCAAGTGCTCAAAACTTCTCCTTACTAACCTCTCCCCGTCTCAGCTGTATGGTGATCAGAGCAGATGGGAAATTAAAGTACTCCATTCCATCCAACAACCTCAATGTCCAGGAGCCTCAGCCTCCATCCAGAAGCTAAATAATAGAAGTTAAAGCTACCTTTGCTACCAACAATGGTTCACAAATGTGACACTGCCACTGCTTTTGCTACAAGTCCCTGCTCTTTCTGCAAATGTCTATTGCCATTTTTTTTTTCATTCCTTCTGTTCAACATCCAGAACTATCACAAAGAGAAATGAAAGCATGGGTGTCCAATAGAAACCATCATGACATCATCACAAAAATGTCACAGATGATGTAATTTGCATCAATCATATCTTAATGCAAATAAAGTACAAGATATAATTCACATAATTTGTGTGATGAATTCATGGTGCACATGATATCTTTGCCCTTGGCTTTCCTCTGCAAAGCCTCATGAGTAGCTAGAAGGAGTCAGTCTTATCATGATTATACATAGTCTGCTCACTTCCAGGCTGGATTAGTGGAATAGATCTACATGTGGTATTGCTCCACACATTTTAAAATACAAAAAACACAATACTTCAGATGCTTTTGATGGTCAAGCACTTAAACATCATTGTACTTACTACTATATCATTTCTTAGTACTTCCTGATCTTAATATCCAGTGCTGATAGTTACTTTTAAAGGCCTAGTACTTTTGACCATTTGCACCCATCCAAGTGTACTCCAAGTTCTGAAGTGGTTCCATCCTTAAAAATATTAACATTGGATGGTCTAGACATATCATTTTGTGTTGCCAGGCCATTCCAACAAATATCATTTCCCAATTAAGCAAACCTTGAAAAATATTCTATTCCCAGATGACATTAATGGATGTTCTATATATAGCTCTATATTTTCTGAACTCTTCATTTAGTCACTCTGGTTTCATATTTGTGTTTTATGCATGTACTAGTGATATACTGCTGCAGCTAGAACAACTGTTTGTTGCCTTAAGGTCATTATGGGCTAAACATTGCAGACCATACCTGTTTTAACACACTGTTAGACTGTATAATGAAGGAAGTAATGTCCTTAACTCATTGAGTGTTAGATTCCTAAAGACGCTCATTTCTTATGATAGGAGATAAATGTTTTCCCCATTAAGGGTGTGCAGAAATTGCTAGCTTTTTCCCCATTCATCTCCGGAGAATGGAAATACAGCTCTCTTAGGCAGTGCAGTCAATTGCCACTGCATCCATGGAAATCTGCATTTCTATATGCAATATATAAAAGAATCTGATGTAAGACATTTCCTGAAAAGCTTGCATTTTCTTTGAAACAGCTATTTGCAATAGAGATGTATACTCTGAAGATCCTTATCAGCATGAGAGTGACAGGCCCATTTCCTCCATCTGTCTATTAATCAGCCAACTGTTAAAGTAATGAGAAAGGCAAATTGGAAATAGAACCCCTCCCCCAGCCATATTCCCATCCTACTGAAGAATATGGGCCACCAACTATGAAGTCTGAGTTCAGAGGTAAACAGGTGCACTCCACTAAGGCTGCAAACCAGGAAGAAGGCACACTAGGAAGCCTGCTTTCTTCCTCTCTCCAGTCATCCATCCTGTGGAACAACAGAAAAAGGACATCAGGAGCTAGTGCAGAGAGGAAAGAAAACTTTGATGGTGACCTTTAGGAGCATCCCTGCCTTTGATTCTTCCGCAGGGCACACAATCTGTGTTGCAACACTTGCCAATCAGCCCAGCATGAAGCTACATATTGTTTCAACCCATAGCTTTTAGTACTCCCACTTAACCTGCTTAAGACTTCATGAAAGGCTGAGGAGTCCACAACCTAAGGCAGATGCAGATAGCAGGGAACGAATCAGTCTGCTTTTCCTTATTCTCTTATCAGCTAGAGCTGTATTCAATTCCTTTTCCCTTTGGGTTATTTTGGATACTTGCAGTCTTAAATATGCACATACAAACCAAAGACTGCTGTCAACCCTGAAGCTGCTTGGGAATGTCCTATGTTGCCCACCTACAAAGAGGAAGAAAGTTCACCCATGGGACTATTCCAGATGAAAAGGCCATACAGAAGCCTATCTTTGACTGGTGTAGATTAGCACATTATTAGTGTCCTTTTGTGGAATAGAGGAGACTTCTAGGCCTCAGACTCATTTAATTCAGTACTGACTACGCTGCCCGTATGTAACTTTCAAAAGAATCTTTCAAGAACTTCCTTAAAGATGGTGAAGACTAAACCTGGGACTTTCACCATGCAAACATGTTCTATATCAGCAGACTATAGACATTGACCTTACAGATTTCTTCAACAGTCACCAGGTGAGAAAGATAGGACAAATTCACAAACAAAGGAACATTTCACCAATTATCATATTTGCCTCCTCTATCCACTTAGGAAGGTTGGAGGCTTCAAAACAGCCAGTTGGTGTTATGGTTGTTGTTATTTGACAGAGACTGATACAGATAGGCAATGGCCTTATTGGAAGGGATAAATTGGAGTTTTCAGCTTGTTTTTGATACCTTGTGCTTCCCCATCCTCTCTTGCTTTATCCAAATACACTAAACATCTACAAGAAAAATTGTTAACTTCTTGTATTTCTAAGTGCTGCAATCTAATACAGGTAGTCCTCAATTTACAACCATTCAATTTCAGTAAAAATAGAAAATACTGAGATGTGACATGTTGGTAAAATTCTGTGACTATAAGAATATCGTCTATTGTAAAAATTGAAATATATACCTGCAAGTTATTTGAATTTTCAATCTTCTCTGAGCTGAAAAACATAAACAGAGTCAAAACTGAATAGCATTTGGATGGATACTGCCCAGAAATAACACAGCTGTAATAAAAAAAATGGGGGGAAATCCAGAAAAACACCACAATAGCAATCCACTTTCAAATTATTGCCATGAAAACAACATGAGGAATCTACGAGGTCCCCATGGGTCAAACTCAAATCAAGGTGCCTTTTCCTTTAACTCTACAAATGATTCTGGCTTCAACTCCAGCTTAAAGAAGAATATGCTACAGAAGAATTGCAACCAAAGTACTTGGCTTTTTAGAACACCAGTAGGTTTGAAACATTTAATTAAATGGGCTGATTGATTGGTTCAGGGAAGGAACAGAGTTCTTCTGGAGAACCGGGGCATTCTGGACATGTCATATTAAGTGTCTGATCTCCACAGGATTTTATTAAAATTGCTTATGTCATCCAGAAGGTTACAATCAGGAGCTTCGATGAGCCAGTTCTGGGTCACTAGAAAGGTCAGTGCCTGACTTTCCTTTGGTCAGAAGGTCCATGGGGCAGGCAAAGCAAACACACTGAGGAACTCCAGCCAGAATTGGGTTTTGACCTTTTTTGGCCTTGGATGTCCATGGTGATCACAACTTCCTGTGTTTTGCCTAGGGATACGACTTCAGAAATCTGGGAGGAGGGCAATAGGACATAGGAAGTGCTTGTTCTCTGTCTGAACAGGCTGGGAGAAGAAAACACTTGTGCATCAACAAGGGCTGGGCAGAAAGGCAGTTCACTTCAAAGCAGCCCCTCGTTTTTCACCCTTGCATTTAACAGCTACTAGATGGATATTTTTAGTAACCGTAACTAATACACGAACTGATGGATCTGTTTCCTCTGTCAGCTAATCAATTGACCAATCAATCAGCATTAGAGCACCGAGGAGTTTTTCACGATAATTCATTCAAATGACGATCCTGCTCAGAAAGTACATCCCCACAGTCAGTTAAGCAACCAGAAGTGTCGCTTTCAGCCAATGACTTTCCGAAGGGGAGAGGATCTTTGTCTAGGCCACAATCTCATTCACTTTTCTTTCTCTAGATACTGTAGCTGGATGAGTCATTTAGAAAAACAAAGTAGGTTAACCGTTTTTAAACCTACAGTGAGCTTGCACAGAATTATTAAGGTTGGGTTACTTTTTATCTCACTGTTCCTTTGTTAATTTTATTATGGACAGGGGAAGCATTGGACTGTCTATAAAATAAGCAATTCTTCATTATACAGAAGATGACCCTGAGTTAACCTCTCACCCTTTGGCTTTCTGCCCCAAAGTGCCACTGACAATGTAAGTCAGCATTCAACAACTTGGCAAGTTGGACTACATGAGTTTTTCAGTCTACCAAAGTCAGCCAAGGCCTTCTGCATATCCTGCGACATGAAAGGACCTTCTCTGTTACAATTATTTCTAGCCTCTCAGAGATGCATTCCTTTCCCTGATGATAACTCAGTATCTTCTGTTGATGGTTTTGCTCCTCAGCCTTCTGATAGCCCTGGAGTTTGATTGATTGATTGATTGATTTGGTGGCTAGCTTTCTACCTGCTGCTGCTATTTATTTTCAACTTGTTTTTCTTTTTTCTTTTAATGCGAGTGTTTCACCATTACTACTGTATGTTTGCTGATTCAGGCATTTTATTAAATTATAAGGGCAGAATAGAAATACTATGATTAGATAAATATGGTTTACTAAATGGGAAGAGCTGTTAAGAGACTATGCCTGGCGAGTGAAAAAATCTTGATCAAAGGCACCATGGGACCATGTGACAGCAGCTGTGCACATTTTCATTTCAACAGGGCACAGCCAGTTGCACGGCCAAATATCATGTATTAACAGGAATGTCCAGGCTAATGTCTACCCTACTTTGTTGGGGGGGGGGG
>AZIM01001909.1:58926-69078 GCA_000516915.1 Ophiophagus hannah | reverse complement strand
TACCCTACTTTTTTGGGGGGGGGGGGTCTGATCAATAACACATCTGTGATTGACAGTTGTGCATATGCCTAAAGTGATTCCTGACCACCCACGTGCAGTGAGTAACATGTCCTATCACTGTTGTGTAATTGTACTCTGTCTGCTCTTCATCCACACTTGGCCCTGTTATTATAAATGCGGCTACTTCAAAACATTCTTTAAGGAGAAGATAACTCCACAGAGAAGCTGAAGAATAGAGTTTGTGATTAATGATTAATCCAGAGCACCTTGCCAAGCTCTCTAGAATTAGCTTCCTCCACCCGTGTCTGTAAACAAATATAGGTCAGCTATCACACCTGTTGTTGCAGAAAAGATGATGGTGGAAGGATTTTTAGAGTAAAGTGCTCAATAAAAAGAAAGTATTTTTGTTGATGTTTTTAAGGGAAAGGAACATCATGCTTGTCCCAAGTTCTCTGAGGCAGTGATCCAAAATAAAAGAGTATTTAGAACAATTTGTACGTATGTTAAATAATATAAAGAGGCATCATTAGAGTAGGATGATCCCCAACTTTCAAATATTTTTGGATATGTAAGATTCTGGTAGCTTCAGGTATCTAGATGTCTTGATGTTGTTCAGTTGCTAAGTCATGTCCAACTCTTGCAATCTTCTGGACCATTGCAAGCCAGGCTTCCCTGTCCTCCATTGTCTCTTGGAATTTGCCCAAATTCATGTTCATTGTGTTGATGACACTATTTAACAATCTCATTCTCTGCCATCCCCTTTTCTTTTTGCCTTCAACCCTTCCCAACATCAAGGTCTTTTCCAATGAGTCTTGTCTTTTTTATTTGGTGGCCAAAGTATTTGAGCTTCAGCTTCAGTAATCTAGATGTCTAGGTGTTTAGAATTTAATGAAAGACAAGTACAACTCAGGGAAACAAATATTATTTTCTTAAAAATTAGCCAATCTCAAATCCTGTTTTCACAAACATGTATCTTTCAACTCTCCTGTACCGGAAGAGATGTATCTGGGGTGTTTTTTCCTTGTGAAATCTGAAGACACCGAGTATTTGGAAGTAACAGCAAATTACAGGCAGATTTTGGCCTACTGCAAATATATAATTCAATTATGGCAAATTTCAGTGTCATATACATCAGTTCATGCACTTTTGCATTGTGCCAGTCTTAAGGATTACAGGTGGTGGTGCAAATCTTTTTTAAAAGAATGAAAGAGAATGACATTATAGGACAAGCAGGCACCATGGCTCAAACAAACAAGATTTTTTTGTGGTGGTGGTGGTGGTGAGAATCCACCTCATACAGCATTCTTAGCCAATTTGGATTAAACAGCAGTAAAAACAATTTATGGGAAACAACGGCGCAATGGAAAGTGACCAAGCACTAATAGGCCAAATTTTAGTAGGAAGGGGCTATCTTAAATAAACCATATTGTCTAACTTCAAACCCATAGGCATGCAAGGAACAAGCATAGCAAGATAGAACACAATTGGGTTTGCAGGAATGTCAAAATAAAGTTAATTGATACATGACATATCAAAAGAACAGCTGGCTGGAATAGCAGCTGCTTAGCCAAAGGAGTGTGGCCAAAAATGGGTTCTATCTGAGAGGCAATTGGAGGATTATTGCAACCCGCACAATCCAGTATGTTAGCAAGAGGTTGGAAGGCCCAACTGAGGGTGACTTAACGGATCTTAATTGTAATCATTGGGAAGCTAATGGTAGTAAAATTGAAATCTGAAAACCTGCTGGAAAATTTACAATCCAGTACTCCCCTGAACAATTCAAACAAACAGGACTAAATGGTCTCATGACAATATATGAACTGCCTTATATCAGTACAGTATACTGATCTATCTAACTCAGTACTGTCTATGTTGATGTAGCGGTGGTGGTTTCTCCAAGAGATGGATTCCCCCCCCCCGCCATATGTTTATGTAGAGAGGAGAAGAAGTTAGAAATCTTTGCCTTTCCCTGTTCATGCCTGAGCCTTAAGGCAAGAACACCTTCTCTCCTCAGACATTAACAGGGAGGAGAGAGGATTTCCAACCTGCTATGTGTTTTTACCATTCTGAAAATGCCCTAAATTGTTTTATCCTTATCTACTACTTTTTACAGGCCACTGACAATCTACATTCAATGTATCTTAGCTCCTACTTCTGCTCTCTTGCTCGCTTGCTCTGTCTCCCTCCCTTAACCTGTTTAACGCTTTTAAGTTCAAGGATTTGCAAAGTAAATATTATAAAAGATGAAAGGTAGGTCTGAGGAAATAAGCTTTGATAAGAAGCTTTTTATGGCATGCAAACTCTGTTCTGACCCTCTCAGCTTGAAAGGCGGTGCTAATTTTAAAAGCCTTATATAAGTATCACCCTGAAATGAAATGATGGCTAAATGAAATGTCAGGCAATCCATTAAATATAGCATGCAAAGCTCCCAGTAAATTGAAACTCAATTTTAGTGTTTGATGAACTAATTTAAAATTAAAAGGAACTGTGGGAGAGGAAGTGATTTGTAACAGGTAAAATTAGGAATTTCCTATGATCCTACATACTTCCTCCCTCTTCAGACCTCTACCCTTTTGCCACAAAATTTAGATATGAGTTTCAGATCACAATCATTTTTGCTGCTTTTGGAGAAATAACACTTTAGTCTATCAATACACATAGTATCATTCATTCATGTCCATTGCTTAAATTAATTTCCAAACATCTTGATAAATTATGTTTTCTTAGAACAGATAACTTTCAGACTTGAACTAATTGATTTTTACATGAAGCAAGGTCACAAAGTTTTACCTGTATGATTGAATGAGCTATAAAGGAAGGACTACCCTACCTAGGTTGAAAAAAAAATCTAGTTCGTTGTTTCTCAATCTTAACAAACACTGATCTAGAGGATGACTAGAGCAGCAAATCTTTGCCCCCATCTGGTACCTGTCTGTTTTATAGGCTAATAAAGGTTTTTAAAAATTCAAGCTTGACTCTTGGTGAATTCATGAATGCATCTGTATAGTTTTCTGGGCAATAGTATGGAATTATCTTCTTCTAATATTTCTTATTTATTTTTTAGCCTAGCCTACAATCTATTGCTTCCTAATGATCTCCCACTGAAGTATTAACCAGATCTGACTTTGTTTTCATTTTCAAGACCAAAGTTAATTAGATGTTGCCAGTTAGCTATTCTGAACAAGCTATATTTCACTTGTTTCTTACCTAACACAATCCATAATGGTTTAACTCACATAAATTAGAAACAAACATCATACGCTGTTTAGTGTGCAAAGAGAATACTTCAGTATAGCAAAGGTTTTAGTATATTTCAAGCCCATATTTGCCCAGAGACTGAGAGCTAGGCCCTGTCAGGCAGCTGGTGAATGAAAATAGCTCCATGCAGCCTTTCTATTTATGCCAGTAGGCACAGGAGGCTGATGAACCTTCTGCTTCAGCTATAGAACAGAAGAAGCGCCTGGAAAATCCACCAAATCTGTGTGTGTTTTAGAAGGCAGTGGCAACATCAGAAAGGAATTAGTAGCCACAGTCATGTGGTAGTATGAGACAGAAACAGAGAGAGACAGAGACAGAGACAGAGACAGAGAGACTCAGGTTTTTCATCAACTAAGAGGAACAGAAAAGGTGCCGTTAACCACTTCCAGAATTTGGCTTTTGGAACAGAAGAAATTGAAATAAAAGGGAAAAAAGCAGCAGCAGTGACTTCACAGAAAGACAACTTCATTAAGACAGGGTTGATGTTCCTTCTCCATATCAAAAGAAGGAATGTGAAGGCACCTTAGACAGGGAGAAAAGGAAACATTTGGGTGACTGTAGATCTTATTTTATAGAATAGCCCTCTGTTTGAAGAGCAATTCAGTCCAACTCTGGTATGAAATGGAGCAAGAGTCTTCAAGTTCCCCTTCTATAATGAGATCCTGGAGAGAAGACAAGCAGGCAGCCCAGCCTGCAGTTTTTCCCCTAAAAGGAAATATTGCATATTTTTGAAAACTGCCTACATGCAGAAGAAATTACAGGTGCAAACCTGCAAGCCGCCATTTTACATAGATGTAAAATGTAGATGATAGGCCAGAAAGCCAAAATACGGGTTTGTGGTGAGAACCTAATACAAGAACAGAGGGCACCAAGGTCATTGGGACACACCTTGTCCTCTTTGTTTGGACCACTTTTCAATCTGAAAGCCTGATCTAGGAAAAAGTAACTAAAAATAGGGGCATTGGCAAGGGGGATTCTTAAAAAGGGGGATAGGATTAAGTATTAGGTTTAAGAGTACCTCCTCTAAGATGTGTTGCATCCCAAGTTTCATGTCATGAGATTTAGGGTTCTCGTCATTTCTTACATGCAGATTATAACATATGGTGTGCATGTATAATGTTGCTGGAAAAATTGTTGATATTCCTCTAGTGCTGCGGTTCTCAACTTCAAAAACTTTAAGAGGTGTGAATTTCAACTCAAGTACTGCTTCCAATACCTTTTTGTATTTTAATGAGAAAAATCAGGTTCAACCACTTGCGGCATCTTTAATCTTTAAAAGGGGAACTGAGCATCAGTTAACTTCAGCTACATTAGTCTGAACTATGCCCCCATATCCAAGGACATGGAAATGTTTGTTGATCAGGATCAATAAATCCATTTTCAATCAGTGACCATGGGGGAAAGAGTTTGCTTTAATTCTGGGGTCTCCAAACTTGGTAACTTTTTAAGACTTGTGGACTTCAACTCCCAAGATTCCTGAGCTAACNCATACTGTCTGAGGAATTCTGGGAGTTGAAGTCCACAAGTCTTCAAGCTTTGAGACCCCTGCTTTAATTTAAGTGAAATGGTAACATGTCCACTTTGTTGCATTCTAGAGGTGTGCTCAAGTAGTGTGCAATATCTACAGAATTTTCCTTCTCAGATAGCATGACAAAGAAAGGCTAACATATATCATATTTAGACATCTATGTGAAATGAGCTATAGACAGCCAATGTTTCAAATTAGCTTTAAATGTAGTTTGTTTGCTGAAAGTAATGGTGGCAGCTACAGTACATAGGACAAGGAACTTTAGTTCCACAACAAAATAACTAAGGTTCAGATTCACAAGAACAAGTTTGCATTATTTATGTTGTGAACTTAGCCCAGCTCAGTGTTTTTTTAAAAAATTCTGAAGCGATCAAAGGTTTAAGGGGTTCACTGGAATGTAAAATCCCAAAATTGGCCTAATGTACTTTCTCAGATTATTTCTATTGGTCATTAACTTAATGGAGAGAGCAAAATTTTAGGTGATTACAAGATAGAAACAACAGCCATTGTGCCTCTGTCGTACCTTGCTTCTACTTGAACTTCGTGTGACATATACAATACATCCTGTGAGTGACATCATCATGCTCCAGAAAGATTTCTTTCTCCATCCCAATGAAGTGAGCATGTCAAAATCCATTTATTCTGTGCATTAGGCCAAAAACACAGGAATGGTGGAAGGAGAAGGAATGGGAATAATTTTGTCATAATTCCCTTAGTACCCTGCACATTGCCTCTTCCATTCTCCCTCCCCCTTTTATTGCATGCCTTCAATATTAGGCTATATTGGAGATTAGCTTTACAGAGACACAAAGCCAGCACTGTGGAACTCTCTCTGACTGCAGTATGGACACTTGTTGAAGTCCTGCTCTGGTCAAACCAGTTTTGTCAGATTCTGTAATACTGCCTGTTTATTTTATTTATTTTTAATTTTTTTTTCTATTTTTCTATTTTTATTTATTTATTGTCATTTTTCATAATATCTTGTTTTTCTTGAGTTAAACAAAGGGTGGCCATCTTTTTGAAGCCAGCAGCTTTTTGTAGTTTTCGGGTTTTTTTTAAGCAAGAGGGTGATATAATAATTGTCAAAAGGATTGTAGCATCTCCCCCCCCCCGCGTGGGGGGAGTGCCAATTACAGGGAGTAAGTACACTTACAACCAATCTTTAGTGACCGTTCAAAGTTACAATGGCACTGAAAAAAAATGACAGATGACCATTTTTCACACTTGTGTCCATTGAAGCATTTTGAGAACTTCACTTTCACATCCCAGTGCTGAAATATAAACCTGGATATAATCAATATACTGATGCATACTGAACTTGGAACTGATCGGTGACCTGACCTAATGATTTTTTGAAGATGTTGAGGGGGGGATGTTGAAGCTTCAGGCATTCCACAAGTAAGGGACTGTAGCCTTGATCTCTCCCCTCCTATCAATACCAGCTTGAAATGACCACTGAGGAAGGAAATGAACTACTGCAACCTACTGCCTCCCACTCCTAGCCCCTTCTGCCACCTCAGAAGGAACTGTCGACCATATTAAAAGTTGCTCAACGATCAAGAAGTCAAAGGACAGTTACACCATTCATCTCCTTCCAAAATAGGACTGCTGGAGGGCTATTGGCAGATACAGTAAGGGCAAAGAAATAACCTTTGTCCTCCCTTATTGCCAGGATGTAGGCCCAAATATGGGCTCTTGCTCATGTTTGGTTGGATTCATTCTATGCTCGGAGCATCACTTCTTGGTTTCATCTCATGGAGTTCCTCAGAAAACCAAGCTGCACCCTAGGATCAGCCCACAGAGAAGCTGCATAGGAGCAATCCTGTCCAGGCAGGTCACTGGAACCTACTCCTGGCTGCAGCTAATATTGTTTTTGATGATGAAGATGACAATGAAGATGATAACAATAATGATGATGGTGAAGATGAAGATTTCTATAAGTTAATTGCTGCAGTGAACTGCACAGCCCTTCTCCTTGAATGATTAAAAAAGAAGCCATATTTTATATTACATCAATAAACTAACCAACCTGTCAATCAGTTTCACTGATTTTTTTTTTTTGAGCTACAGCATAGACATCATTGTTCTGAAGATTGCTCTTGGGAGGGAGGGGTTTGATTTTGAAGAATATTCTAGCACAATGTGTCAGAAGGACTCTTACTCTCTGGCTTTGCAATCCATTTGTGAGCCTCGTTTTTGCACTTGAGGGATGAAATGTGAATTTGTGACAGTGTTTCACATTGTCATATAGGCAGTGATGCTGTCCTGTCCTCAGACCTTCTTCGCCATATGGAATTCTTTAGCTCTAGAACCTGAGAATCTTGGCTCTGCCTATTGCCTAACCAATCAAGGAAGGCGATAGAAAAATAGAAAAAAAGTGGGATGTCTGAAAATTCCATGCAGTGTTTCAACTCTGAATCAGATTTCTTTCTTCCCTTCTTTACAATGCCATTCCAACTCCCAACTCCCCTCCCTCCCCTTGTCCTTGTTTCAGAAGCTGGCAGCTCAACTGTTTAAGAACTTGCTGAGGAAACTCATGGACTTTAATCCGATTATATATGCACCGGCTTCCAGAACTTTGCTTCCCCACTCCCAACCTCACTCCCTTATCCATCTTATTCAGGAGGCCTTTTCCAGCTTGAAAAACTATTGCTCATTTTTGGCAGGGGGCCCTGCAACTTTTCTCCCCCTAGTAGAGATTTGGGCAATGAATCAGCTACCTGCAGCTGTTCTTGAGCCTGCCACCCAAGTGCAGGAATTTCGACTAGGAATGTTGCAATGTATGTTGTATCTTTTGGAAGGACCGGTTTAAAATCATGGAAACCCTTTCGCTGCCTCAGACATTTAGACTGACTTTAAGCCTTAGCATCCCCTCCCTCCTTCTTTCCCAAAATTAAACAATAGTAGAGCTTTCTCTCCCCTCCCCTCCCCCCACTTAACTCCCCTACTGTTTTGGACAGCAAAAAAAAATTCTGGCTGACCTGTGTGGGTGCAACATGTGAAAATAAGGAGGAGGGAGGAAATGCATCTGACTACCTTTAAGCCGGTGATGTGTCAAACTTTGCTATTAATAAGGAAATTCCATAGCTAACATCTATATATCTTGCTCATTTACCCTTAGAGCAGTTAAGGTATCAGTATCATTCAAGTTCTTTGCCTATCCTTGGGTATGTGTGTGTGTACACATATCTGTGTCTGAGTCTCTGTGTGTTGGTCTGTTTGTGTGTGTGTGAGAGAGACCAATTTCACAGTAGGATGAAAGGAGGGAGTGAAGGAGAAGCTGTGTCAAATTCTGAATTCCATAAACAGGTAGACATATAAGTTGGGAGAGTCCTTTGAGAAACTAATCAGTTAAAATGTCACTCCAGAGGTAAACTGGGATGCACTTATCTTTTCAGGGTGATTTCAGTGGTGAGGAGTTCTCTCTTGTTATGCAGGCTATAGAACTGCAAGGCCAAGATTGGTCTTTCAAATGCCTTGAAAGTTTGCAATACAATGTTTTTTTCTGCTTTACTCTCAATTTCTTTTTGCAGTCATCTTGAGCTTCCTTTATGTTGTGAACTAATGGGAAGGAGGAGGGGGGTGCCTGTTTCTTAATTACACTCTCTCCATCTTTTTGTGGCCTCCATGGCTGCCCACATTTCTGAGTCATCTGAATATGTTCTAAGTTTGTTTGTGGTACATTTGTATTATGGAAAGTCAGAGAGGCTGCAACTTACCAGATTATTGTGCAATGAAACATACACACACGTATTCTCTCTTGCTCTCTCCACAAACAAATTGGGAGTTGCATAGCTAAAACTCCCCACCAGATCCATGAGAAATCCATTGGAATTGTTTCCTGCCTGATAAAAAAATCTAAATTTAAAAGCAAATTCATCTCTATCAAACTGAATGAAAATGGGAGCGGACGCAAAAAAAAATTGTATCTTCCAAACACTCCCCTCTCAATGACCTGACAGTGCTGTGTGCAGGCTTGTGTACTTAGAGGTGCCAAGAATGTATTGGTTTGCTTTTTGATTAAGGGCATTTGATAAGGGAATTCACAGACTTTAAAGAAACATACAGTAGATTATCCATAGGTAGAAAATGAGAAATGAGCCCTTGTATGTTGAGTTATTATGACTGGATCTAGCCCCTTTCAAAGCATGGACCAGACTCTGAGCTCACTAAAAGCATTACACGCCTTCAAAACATGCCCTGGATCACAGATAAGACACTTTGAAACATGTTTCATACTTTGTCCTAGAATAGGAATGAGATGCATTGACGTTTGTGTGTGTAGCATGTTTAAACCACACTCCAAAAGGGAACCCAATTTGTAGAGGGAAATATCTAACATTTCCCTTTAAATGTTGTAAGATATTTGAAAACTGCAAGACACAACATAATCCTAGCCTTCAGAAGGATCAGATCTCGAAGAAGGACCTGACATTTTAACTCTTCCCACTCTAGCTCTGCAAAAGAGATGCTGAAGTTCATTATCTTGGCTGCCCATTCTTCAGCTCTCTCCCAAATGCTGGAGTTGTTCAAAGAAAGATAATTTGCCTGAAATCCTTGGCTGTCTATCAAGGCAAGCAAAAAAAAATCAATTGGTGGGAAGGGCAAGTATATCTCATGCTTGGAAGATGCTAAAGAAGTACCAGACCAGAAAGAAGGGAGGGAATCCGAAGCAGTAGACGTCTAGCTTTTCTGCTATTTCTCCTATCACACAAATGAATCAGTAGAGTTGTTTTTCTATTTTTCAAAAAGTTTATTAAATTTATCACTTTGTCTACCCCATGCCCAAATATTTATGGGATTCTTAAAACTGAAAGAGCCTTGTCAACAGAAATGCTCCATCTGCCTTCCCTAATCGAACTCCCCTGGTGCTTATTTTGTGCCAGGTTAAAACTTTTGAACTTTTCCCCAAACATTTTAAAGGAAACCAGTTTTCCCATTGTTGAATATTATTTTGCTGGCTTGATCATTTATCTGTTAAATATATTGTATTATTGATATTATTTTGATGCATGTTTTCAGTAGGTTGATACTCTAAAGCTGTGGTGTCAAACTCGCAGCCTGTGGGCCAGATGCATCATGTGCTGGCCCTGTCCCCGCCTGGTTTAGCGAAGGAGGAAAAGTCCTGATAAGTGATGCCACCGTGACATGCGAGTTTGACACCTCTGCTCTAAAGCAATTGCAGTTGTGAGAAGTAACTAATACTTGGCACTTGCAGGAAAGTGATATCCCAATAGATCAAAATGTGTGTTCTGACCCAAACCCTTTTCCAATAAAACAAACACGAACCAAAGGGANCACAAGCCTCGCCAAAACTGTGCAAGACTGCCAAGAATAACAGATAAGAAATATTTCACAACACAAGA
>AZIM01001909.1:28359-54283 GCA_000516915.1 Ophiophagus hannah | reverse complement strand
GAACTGTTTAGAGTGTTAACAACCGGTTCTAGTGAATAGGTGCGAACTGGTAGAATTCCGCCCCTGATCTGAATCCACATGATTTGAATGTTTAGCATGGCAAGTACACACACAATGTAGGTTTAGTATTGCTTGAAGTTCCTTTAAGGCTTTATGGATGCATTCTGGTTTTTTTTAATTGATCTGATTATCAGGTATTATTTCTCTCATCACAAGGCCTGCCCTCCCACTAAATCTAGATAATTCAGCAAGATGCACCTGTTGTTGCTCAAAGTGATACTACTTTTCACTCTTCCCTTTTCTCTGCCCCACCTCATCAGGGAAATAGAGGCAAGACTAAAAGAAGTCAAATACTTTCATCTTTCTGCTCTTTATAAAGAACAGTGGAAAGGCTCAAATGAGCCTCAGATGCAGTAGCTCCAAATGAATGTTTAACGTATCCAAAACAAAGTAAACCCAATCTGATTTAGATACCACCACCCCCTAAATCAACTTGTGACTCATTTTTTCCCACATCCTAGAAAATATGTATCCCATAATCCTGAAGTAGGCTTTTCCCCTCCTTTCCTCACAGCTACACTTCTCTTTTTGAAAATTCAAAAGCACAAAAGTCTAGAGCAAACTCTTCCCTGGATTTTTAAGCTCAAGGGGGAGTGTTTATTCAGAAATTTTGCCATCTGGCCCTTCTGGGCTTTCATGCTAGAGATACAAAGGAAAAGATTAATAAATGAGTTGTGTATGCAAGTTTGATCTAACAGCCTTTGGAGCGTTCCTTGCCAGATATGTTGCATCAACACTCTTGTTGAAATAAGTGTGGTTTCTCAAGTGAATTTTACATTATCTAATTTTTCTCCTTTAAGGAACAATTCAAAAGCAGGACTAGAGGCATATATAACTTGTATGTTAATATGTACCTATGAATTTAGCTACTTCATTAATGAAAAAGCATAATGGGTATAATAAGAGGGTTTTAAATGCTCCTCAATGGTCTGGAATCTCTTTTCAGCTTTGGGATCCTAATATCTACCACAGTTGAAGGTCGGGAAAGAGGAAGAGAGAATTAGCAGAAATAATTAGACACTAATTATTATATAAATAGAATATAGAAGAAAAATGAAGACAGATCTATGACTTTTCACTTGGAATTAAGCTAGGAGGGAAGTTGGGAACCACCGGGATTGATGCTATAATTTTGGATATCTGATAGACTAGCTGTATTCTTACTATCTTCCACAGAAAATCTATTTGCTTCAGTCATGTTCAAGTTTTATATTTTCAAACGAAGTACACAACATTACTTGTATTGGTAATGTAGATTTTTAATTTTTCCTTTGAGTTTTGCAACTGGATATCTACTTCACGCAAGTGGTTAAGAAAGCTTCTCCCGATCTTGTGTTCTTCCCCAATTGCCATCAATTAGGACAGACTGGTTGACAGTGTTTTCTTTGTTACTTTCACCACATTTACATAAATATAATGCTAGTGCCAGAACAAAACTTTAAGTCACTTCCTTCTGGTAAGAGATAAATTATAATTTGTCTTGGAGGGTTTTTTGATCCTCTCCTTTCTTAGAAGCCACAAGAAGAGAACATTCATGGGACTAAACATTCATGTTTAGCATGAAATAACATGAAGTCTAGCACAATGTTACCCAGATTTAATACATTAGCGAAAATCCCTCCGATACTGAGTTTCATGATGGGAGCAGAATGAAATTTATTTCTCTCATTATTAAGAAGGGAAGCAGAAGATGTCACAGCCACTGGGAATGGTACAGATTTCCTATCTGAAAGGCAATTTCTCTTGCTGAATCTTTGGCTCTCACAGAATTGCTTAGCCTAAATGCCTTGAAGTGAAAGTAATGTTGAAAAGACTGGCGTTTATTTTATTCCTGTCCACTACCTGGAATAACAGCTCCTAACATGAATCAATTTTGCAGACAAAGTTCTTCTTTCGGTAAAACTTGGTGCTGGCCATCTTCAGGTAAAATTAACTAGTTTTAATTCCAGAAAGCCATGAGAGCAGAGCAGAGAGAAAATCCTGATTTAACTCTTGGAAACTTGGCAATGTATAAGTTAAGATACTATTCAAGATTGCTAGTGAATATTAGGCATCTGAGCTATTGTGTATTCCTGTCATCAAATAAATTCCAGTGTCCTTTGAGATCCTTCTAATAAACCTGCTGTTTGATTAACATTTGGTGAGTTGTGATTCCAGGGAATTCTAAATAACTTGCCTAATCTCACTCTTCAATAGTTTCTTAATCCTCTATTGCAAAGCAACAGGCTAACCCTCTACCGTTTGCTGGCCAGAGGCTGGAAACTGGCAGGCCTGTACCTTGGTAACCAAGTAAGGCATTATGTTCAGAGAGGCTTAAGAATTTCACTCCTTTGGTTATTTGCTATGTGGCAGCATATCTATAAGTTAATTTTATTTTGCTGGTAACACTGGAGGAATGGGGCACACCTCTAACCTTCTTAAATTGACAATCCTGTTCCCACTTCTCTGGGATAACTCATATTAACTCAGTGGGGTCTATCTTTATTTGAAACAAAGGAAAACAAAGGACTGTGCTATCTGGATTGCCAAGCTAAAGAAAGATGGGAGATCAGACCTCAAAAGGGAGCCTTCAGACAGGAATAGTCCATTAAAAGGAGGTTGAATTTGCCATTCATTATTTATTCAATGTATAGGATACCAAATCTTCTACTCTTGTGGAAATGGTCATATCTTGAAATAAAATTACAGGAAATCACAAGGAAAGTTAAATAAAGAAAGGAAAAAAACCCAGAAAATAATAAATCATTGGCTGAATTGGCCAGGAACTACAAAAGACAAAACAAGTCTAATATTCCCTTATTGCTCTAAAATGGCCTTCCTAATCCTTGGCACCAGGCCTTTGCTTTTCAGCAAAACTTACAGAAAATCACTGTTGAAGTCTAAGAAATGGTTTGGACCAATACCTCCAGAGGGATATATATGCTGTCATTAATCCTACAACCAGTTCAGGAGACATTCTTTCTTGTGTTTCCAATTTCATAGTAATGAGCAAACTGTTGATAAACATATAAATAAAGGAGTGATGTGCCATTGCTTTTTTCAGAAGGATATTTTTTTTCTTGCCAGTCCTGCCTACCACCATAGGGTCAAGTCTTGTGAAGTCTAATCTAGGTACTAATCATTTTAACCCTCTGTAGCTTTTCCAAGATTAGCCAAGACTGAGATAAGTGCCTCAGGAGTCAGTGATTTGCCTTCTGGAAATGGGGCCCAACAGGAACAAAGGCCTGAGTATCAACAAAGTATACCTGTCAGATATGATCTTGAAATTCTTATCTTATAGTACCTCTGAACCCATCCCAGACACATAGGTTGGAAACTCTGCCTGTAAACACCAGCTTGGGTTTTTATGCTCCTGCTACCAGACCAAAGACTTTGAGGTTTTCTTGGCCTTTTCTGCCTCCTTAATTTCCTATTAAAATTCATTTGACTTGATTTCAGACCCTGAAGCCAGATATCCTTTCAAGCTACAGATTTATAATAGTCGCATGTAGCTTAGGGACATATAAACCAAGAAGAAGATTCTCTGTTTGAATTCTGTGGGCATTAAGATGCCCAGTGATGCCTTCCTTGGCTCTGGTTAATATTGCTTTCTTAATACTTTTTCATTACACTTTGGTTAAGGAATCAAAGGCTAGAACACTGTGAGGCAAAGCAGCCATGAAATGTTAGAATTATTTCCAAAAATATTTCCTGATCTCCATCTCAGATGCATATTGAGAAATTAAGCATGATAGCTGTCTACAACCCTTGTTATGTTTCCAGATGTGCTCTCCTCTTCCAAGGCAAAGGCAAGTAGAAATAGGAGAGATTATTGGGGGAAAGGGGTATTAAATTAGTGACTGATTGCTCCGAGGCTCCATGGCAGCCATTTTGAGGTGGAATCTCTTGCTAGAGTAGAGACGGAGAAATGGGGGGGGGGTCTAGCTNNNGAGAAATGGGGGGGGGGTCTAGCTTGGAGTTGCTCCATGGGAGGAAATGACAGAGGCCAGACTCTTGAAGACTTTATCTGCCTGTTCCCTAGAGAAGGCAATCTAAAGAGATTCTTATAAATACTGTAGGTGAACAACAATAAACTACTTTGTCCTACTTACAAAGTAGTTCTGGTTCCTTGCACCTGACAATTTTATGAGCTTGTCCACAATAAGTACTGAAAATTCTTAATACGCCCACTCGGCCTAAGCAGCTGATTTTATTCTGTGAGGAAGTAAAGGCCCATTGATTTCTTTTACAAGGTCCAACTTTATGTTGCAATAGGCAGAAGGAATAGCCTTGAGGAACAGAAGAAAGAATTGCAAACAAGACAATGGGTCAGATAAAACAGTCTGAGACAGAACTGTAATTTGAGAAAGCATCTCAGAGGAGATTCTCCTTAATTTTCATGAAGATAAAAGAGAGGGGGAGCACATTCAGATTTGCAATATTTTGTTACTATAACCTTATACTAAAGGTATAGCATGTATTAGCATGGTTTCCTAGTCTCACCTACCTTTCAGGTACCTGCCATATGCTAACTTTCATTGCCGGAAAAGTTGCATTCTAGAAAACTCAAGTTCAAAATTGAACCTAGAAGATTTTTAATAAGTGTCAGTACGATTACTTTGCTCACCAAAGCTGCTATTGTTTTAAGGGGGGGAAACCCATAGAAAATAGTCAGGGGAAAATACAAATGAACTTTACTCTCCAGCTTTCCAGTCTGAATCCAAATCACATGTCTCTTTCTGAATGTAGCCAAAGATTAGGGGATTTTGCTTTGATTTTAGGAGCAACTGTGTCTCAAAGGGATGGGGATTGGCTCCTGAAATCCTGTCTTTGCTGATACAGCTATTTGCTTGATAGCAAAAGAGGAATCTGGATTTAGAGCATCTAATCACCATATCATAGTGTTCCAAATCTAAAAGTTAATCTGAAGCATATAATTCAGAACCGACATGGATAGCAAAACAGAGCTAGATGCCATAAAACATGTTAGTCTGAGGGATGTTTGGTGCTGTCAGATTTTGATTTTTTTTCCTTGCAGTTGTTTCATTACCCAATTAGGTAACATAATTCTAGAATGGAGTGGGGTTTGCTGACCATTTATATTCAAGTGACTTGCCCAGTCAATGCTAGTGAGGATTTTCTTGGTGGTTCCCCAGTTAGGTTGTTGTTTACCATTTGTTTATGAGTTGGTAGTTCTTTGATTGGGGGATTTTTTTTACTACTTGATTGTTGATCTATTAATCTTGGCGTTAATCTTGATTTATTTGGTTGCTGATTGCTGGCAAGGTGGTGTTGTGATCCATTAGCTTTTTTAGATGTTTATATATATCTAATGAATGCTAGCAGAATATGCCCGAAAGTGGTATTTGAGATCCCTATGGAAGCACTTTTGGAAGAGCCTTTGATTTTAAAAGATTCAGTCACCAACATGCTCAATAGTCCTGAAGTTCAATAATATTTTCAGGGCCCTGAATCCTTCTCTCATCCTCTTCCCTAGCAAGTTCGTTGACTTGGTTCAGATATTACACAGACCCCCTAAAACTTTAACTAGATTATAATTAAAGTCCTTTCCCAGGAATCTGTAAACTATGGCTTAGCAAAATGCATGATGTACAGTCAATTGTAGCTTAATCAACTAACCATGGCTAACAAATGACTATGTTCACGTCCTTGTGAGTTCAGCCATCAGGTGTTTGCTGAAATAGAAATAAAGGGCTGCTTAGTTCTAATTTTCTCTTGTTACCTGGAGAGACCAACCTTTTTTGTATACAGTAGTTCTTTTAGAATTCCTACTCCATCATTAAATAAATTCAAATAATGCTGCCAAAAAGGTAGAACTTCAGACTCCTGAGTTGACCACATTGATAGAAAGGAAGGCATGGAAGACATGCAATAGTGTCAGGACAGACCTTTATAGTTCTTCTTCCACCTCTTGGAAAATCCAAACCAAATTAGGCAGATAAACTTCTAGAGAAGGTGGGGGCCTTTTGTAAAATGAGAGGTTCCGACTGACTGATGCCAAGTAAAACAATATGGTAAAGTACATGCCCGGAAAGGCAAAGCGGATTAGGTCATATCTTATCCAAAAGTTGATAAACTGGTCACTTACATCCTCAATAAACTCCTTGTAAGTCTTTAAAATTGGCATTTCCTTGTTTCAAACATGTATTCTCAAATACTGTGCAATTATCCATTGACAATCATTTTCTTTAGATGGCTTAATATTGATTCAAGCTGCAGGCTCATGCTGACTTCCCTAGCAGTAAGCTCAACTGAACACTATGGGAGTTTAGGTTCTGCTGTTAGTTTTTAACCCGGCATTTCTCCCCACCCACACTGGCACCCACAAGCCCTTGCATACTCATGTACTATTACTCACTCTTCTCCATTCTTCCCCACAGCTACTACTCCTACTACTACTCATAGTAGATAGAGAAAAAGATTGCTTATGAAAGAAAGCAACCACACAACTCACTATCTCACACTAAGCTGTTTCACAGCAAAGCTTTTATAGCCAATTTCCCCATGCTGCAGCTGGGCAGAGGGCTTACAGAGAAGGGCAGAAAGCAGCACAGGTGCTGGCAATTTTCTGAGTAGCCTGGTCTTTCACCCTATGCCATTTTTGCCAAGACCAAAAATTGTGGGAAGGCTACAGATTCCCCACTGGTGGTGTAATAGTAATAGAGGTGTGTATGGTTCAAGGTCACTTTCAGATAAGGATGAAGATGATTTGCAACTCCTTCCTAGGAAGAGAATCAGAATTCACTCTAAACTAGCCAAACTACACTGCATTGGTCTTTTTTAAATTGATGGGTTTATGGTTAGTCACATGAATGTCAATGAAATAAATCAAATCTTTTCAAGTCCTTTCTATCATCCCTCGGTTCCTTCCTATTTTCTTTTCACCCTAGAGCTATATCTACAAAATCAAGGGAATCCTTATTGGGGTATGGATGTTTCAGAACTGTTGCCTTGCACAGTAACAATGGATTGTAAATTGTTGCCCAGCAATTCAATAAGTAGTCTTATTCTCCCATTCTCAAGAGCAGGGATGTCAAACTCAAGGCCCGGGGGCCAGATCTGGCCCACAGGGTGCTTAGATCTGGCCTGCGGGGCCACCCTGGAAACAGTGAAAGAGTGACCAGCGGTGCCTCTGTCAGTGAAAAAAGAGCTGGGGAGGGCTGCATGCAGCCCTCCTAAGCTCCATTTTCACTGGCAGAGGGTTCCAGGAGGCCATCACAGCTGAAAATGGAGCTTGGATGCCTGTTTTTGCTGGCAGAGTGCTCGGGCCACCACAGGCACCCCAACACGAGTGATGTTGAGCTGGCCATGCCCCTCCTGACTTGCCCCCCCCCCAGGTCAACACAACCTGATGCAGCCCTCTATAAAATCATGCTTGATACCCCTGCTCAAGAGCACTGCAAGACCAACTCTTGGGAGGGTGGAGGCAGGAAAGCAAAACTCAAGCTACTTTCCAAAGTAGGGGTTCCCAAACTTGACAACTTTAAGGTGTGTGGGCTTCAGTTCTCAGAAATTCTCATGGTGGCTGGGGAATTCTGGGAGTTGAAGTCCACACATCTTAAAAAAAAACCCAGTTTGGGAACTCCTGCTCCAAATCTTCTCCTGATCATGGCTCCATCTACACGGCTGCTTTATTTGCTCACATGAAATGCTCCATTGCTTGTCATCCACATTTCTTTGTCCCTCCTCCTTCATGCTGCTCTTTGATAATGGTCTTGCTAGGCCAGCAGAGCATGGGAAAGAAAGGCAGGAAGAAAGATGGCATGGCAATTTTTGTCTAGTTGGCCATTCTCACATAAATATTCCTGCTATGCTATTGCTGTTTGTTCTTTTTTTGTCCCTGTTTCCTCTGATTCCTTACAATTAGTAAATCCATATAAGATTCATTCAGGTTGGTTAGATAGCTTCTCTCACAATGACATACGTCATGATATGTTGGTTTATTACAGTTCATCAGAAACGTAAGAATCCTGAATCCCAATGTCTAGTTTACCTACCTCACCTCTGACTGCAAGCTGATTGGCAGATTTCCTGCCTAAGGATGGCTGAGAAACCTCTTCTTTCCCCCTGTAACACAGTCTAGTTCTTATGCAAGGAGAACAAACCAGTGACAATTGGTGACAAATGTACTGTGTACCATGGACTCTGTTTCCATTGCCATGGAGATATCAGCCAAGCATAATTGGGCAACCAGAAAACTTCAGTAGGAAAGGGGATACAACAGACACAGGTGCTAAGACATCAACATGGTGGGGTTTGCTAATTAGATGTGACTGGTTAATTGACAGCAGGCATGTTAAAAGATTTCTCCCCCTGCAAATCCCATGTGAAGAAGAGAGGCATAAGAAATAGCAGTAGTTTTAATTTATAATTTTTAGCACTCTTAGGTAGTCAATTAAGGACTACTACTTTCAGCAATTCTATAGATAAATCTGAAGTTTAGCTCTAGGTTATTCTGTCTTTTATTCATGCCTGAATGTGTGATATATGTATATGTATATGTGTGTGTGTGTGTATACACACACACACACACATATATACTCTGATGACTAGAAACAAATATTACACCATTATGGAAACATTTAGGTGCTGTTCAAACAGCTGGCATAGTAAGTACATGTTCAAATAGGATGCAATTATGTGTTACATGTTGAATAATTTTAGTAATATGGATGTGGGGCACCAGGATCTTTGAAATGTTGTTCCATTATACAGGTCCCAGGTGAGTTTCAGCAGCTTCCACACAGTGATTCTAAGGTGATATACAGTTGTGGTGATACATAATTGTACTCATATTTGTAGTGGTGACACAGTTGCAATAAAATGTTCTTTATTCTATTTTAGGAACTCTAGAAGGCCAGTGAAGATATCCAAATGATGCTAAGACTGAGACTCTTTTTTAACACTGATGGGCTAAAAAAAAAGGAATCTGTAACCAGTGAAAATTCTGAAGAAAGCAAGACTGATCATGATTTATCACAGGTGTGCTAATTTTTCACAACTGCAGAAGAGCCCTGTTGCACATGACTGTGACTTACCGAGGAGTCAAACGTGTGAACAAGCTGCTCTGAGAATTTTGAATTATCTGTTTTCTTTTGTCTGGCAAGATTGATTCCTCTCTTGCTTGATCTCTCATAGACACCTTCTTTATCTTCATTGCAACAACGGAATGCAAAACAGGTTTTCTCATTAAGACTTTTCACTTTCTGGAACCAAAATGAGAAAAGGTGCCACATCTTAATACAATCATCTGGTTCCATCCTGACAGCAAACATTGCTCTGCTTTTCCCCCCTGCCATGTCTTGTCTCTGCAGTCCCCCCTTCCCCCAATTCTCGTCTCTTCTCATTAGAGTGAGAGAAGCTGATCCTCTGTTGAAGCATTTAAGCATCTTTCCCACCAAAGCTGGGCTGTGATTGGTCGGATGCTTTCTTCCCATTGCAACTCCTGCCTGCTACCTCCAACTAACAGCTGGACAAGCAAGAGTTAAGTCTGCAGCTGCTGGCTCCTGCAGCGTGGAGCTCTGTTCAAACTGTTCCCAGTGCTGCATGAACTCAGCTGTCACTGGAGAACAAAAGCAGCCCAGGATCAGTTCAAGTTGTGGCTCTCTGAGGAAGCCTTGAGACTGTTCCCTGATTAGGATTTCTAAATCAGCCCCATCGAGGTCTGAGCGAATAAAAGCCATAGAACAAAAAGCTGGCTAAATTCGTACAAGTCTGCTCTCCTTCTTCCTCCTCCTCCTCCCACCTGTTCCCAAGGAAAACTCCAGATTTCTTCAGAGGTCACCCAAGTCAAAACAAAGCTCTGAGTTGCTTGAATTCTGACTCTAGGTACTTCCGTGGTTAAGTTTTCCTTCTTCCATTTCTAAGGTTTGAATCCAATCCTGGAAAAGCTATGTAGATTAGATATCCATTTGTCCAGGATGATAAAAGGACTCCTGCCTTGAGCAGTGGTTGGACTAGAAGACCTTCAAGGTCCCTTTCACAACAATGATTCTATGATTAATTCCAACTGTTATGCTGTTCGGTAACTTCAGATGGCATGACTGTATTGTAGATTCTTTAGATCAGGGCTCTTCAAACTTGACAGCTTTAAGACTTGTAGCCTTCAACTCCCAGAATTCCTCCTCCAGTCATGTTAGCTCAGGAAATCTGGGAGTTGAGGTCCACAAGTCTTGAACTTGCCAAGTTTGAAGACCCTTGCTTTAGATAGTCCTGTGTTTTTATCCTTCCTCAAAATATAAAGCATCTTCCTGCTCATTCTACAGAATGTGACTCTGAGCCTTTGATGGTACATGTACATTGCATCTCATGTATGATTGTCACAAATTCAACCTCGTACTGGAGCCTGCAATCCAATGGAGTCAGGTAATCCATTCAAAGTTGCAAACGCAGTTTCCACAAGAACTCCTTTCCCCAGCTACCTTCTATCATGTCATGCAATCTTCAAAGGTTTTTTCAAAGAACTCAATCCTCATCCATGCTGTCCTCACAATTATAGGGAATAGTCTATGGCTGGGGTGTCAAACTGGCAGCCTGTGGGCCCAATGCAGCACATGCAGGCCACGCCCACCCCAGCTCTGCAGAGGGGAAAAACATGATACATCACGTGATGGCAACATGACACCGTGAGTTTGACACCCATGGTTTATGGTCATCAAGACCTTAATGAACTATGCTGCTGATGGACATAAATGTAGATATAGTTATGGAGTCATTAGTGCTCTCTGAGCTTAGTTGGTTGCTTGCAGATACTTCATTACCTGACTAGATCACACCTCACCTACCCTAGTTGGGTAATGACACATCAGCAAGCGAACAACCAAGCTCAGAGAGCACCATGGATTCCAATCCTGAGTTACAGAAATCCTCCTATTGAAAATATTCTAACAACCCTCACCCCAGAAGGGACAAAGATTGCAGGTTTTGCATAGAGAAAAATGGCCAAAAAATTCTTATAAACTGAGGAATGTGGAAAAATAGCTTAGGCGGGATACATACACTTAGGGCAGAATCATGCCTCAGCTGTGTTATGCAACAATCAATGCCTCAGCAGGTGAATGGAACTTGGATTGGGCATAAACCCTATTGAAAGTACTTACATTGGCCTTTCTTTACCCCTTGGATTAAAAAGAAAGCCTGAATTTGATGGAGATTCAAAGCTCATGATTTTTTTTTTGAAGAGCACTGATTAAGATGTCTATGACTCACTGCTAGATTATTGGATCAGTTCATCAATTCATAGTTCATTCATCAATTCTATCATAGCCTGTCTTTCTGCAAGGAGTTCAAGGCACCATACTTCATCCTTCCCTTTGCCTTTATCCTCAGTATAAAACCAGGTAAAAAGTGGCCGGTCCATAGTCACTTAAGCAGATCTTTCAAAACAGAGTGAAGATCTGAACACAGTCCTTTCTGTTGCTGGACAAAGACTATAAACTGTATACTGCAAAACAGTCAAACTTTTAGAGATTTGTTTGTTACCTCAAACAAGTAAATAAACAATACCAAGCCCCAAGCTTTTCTATGGACAAGTTTTCATTAACAACTTTCAATTTCCACATACACATGCTCACTTATTCTAATACACAGTATATGGTACGTACATAGCCAGTGGTGGGATTCAAATTGGTTTACCACTGGTTCGGTGGGCATGGTTTGGTGGGTGTGCTTTACGCACTCCTGCACTCTCCCTGTCTCTTCAACAGCTGATGCGTGGCAATCTACTGTGCTGCATGATGCAGCTGAGCATCAAAAGCAGGAAATAAAGGTCAGTATGGAGCCTGGGCGGGAGGGCCCAGCAGCTGATCATTGGAGTGAACTGGTTCACTCCCAGATGATCTTCGGAGCTANAAATAAAGGTCAGTATGGAGCCTGGGCAGGAGGGCCCAGCAGCTGATCATTGGAGTGAACTGGTTCACTCCCAGATGATCTTCGGAGCTACTGGTTCAGCCAAACTGTCACGAACTGTTAGAATCCCACCCCTGTACATAGCCACAACAAAGTCCATTTTGCAAAGCTATTACTACTGAGTCTTTCTATTCAAAAATGATATTTAATGCACATACAACTTTCCTGTCATGTTGAACCAGTATTCTCTCTCCAGAAGTCAGAATTATTCTAATAATGAACAAATTTGAAACTTCTTTAAACATTCAGTAACTATCTAATCTGCAATTTTTGAAACCATATCTTCTTTACAAATGTACCAAATATTTCAAATATACACAAATGGATGCCCACACGCACCCACCCACATCTACAAATATGTAGACATGTTTACACTGTAAAGTAATTTGCTTTCTGGCATATCATTGTAAACATTCGTAGGTAGATTTGCATGTCTTTGGTAAAATCGTACCATTAATTTATCCAAAGCATACTAGTATAGAAGTAGTCCTCAATTTGCAGCCATCCATTTAGTGATCATTCAAAATTACAACAGCACTGAAAAAAGTGATTTATGATTATTTTTTACACTTACAACTGTTGCAGCATCCCAAAGATCACATGATCAAAAGTTGGATGCTTGCAAATGGCATGTATTTATGATAGTTGCAGTGTCCCAGGGTCATGTAATCCCCTTTTGTGACCTTCTGACAAGCAATGTCAATGGGAAAGCCAGATTCAATTAACAACCGTGTTACTAACTTAACAACTGCAGTGATTCACTTAATGACTTTAGCAAGAAAGGTTGTAAAACACTGTCTTGCTTCGCAATGGAAATTTGGGTCATAAATCTAGGACTACCTGTAATGATGTTGGTCAATAAAAATGCTTTAATAAGTATGCAATTAAAAATCTCAGTGAGAAGAAATGATTTGTTGAGAATATAATACATAAGGAATAACTGTGACCCAATGTGGTGCTCCTCTCTTACACAATTTCTGATATTTTGTAGATAGAAAAGAAAAAAAATCCAACATGATTTATATCATCCTATTGAGGTAGGACTAAATACCGGGGAGCTCTTTTGGCCGGGGAATAAAAGACTGGTGAATGGTCAGGAAAGTCTCAAAACCTACACCCAACCTTGACTTGTGCTACGAGAGACATTTCCTGGGATCTCCTTTGGAAAACCCCTGTGTGCTGAACTGAACTCCAAGATAAATAATGTGTTCACAGGCTTTCCTCCTTTAAAACAGGATGACAAGATACCCTGCTGTAAAATGCTTATTTTCCTGAGTGCAAGAAAAATAATTACTCTAATCCATCCCATTTCTCTTCGGAGGCTTAAGTCCAGGAACAAAGACATCAGTGACATTGAATAAACATCTCTACTTTCACTGTCCGGGACTTTTTCTGCTCTTTAGTTACAACTATTAAGAAGGTTGGGAAGGAACTTTTTTTTTCCAGAAGACTCTTCATGAGGCATTGTCCCTTTCTTTTTTCATCTTAACTGCCAAGCACAATTATGCAGGGGGGGGGAGGGAGGGACCGCAAGAAATTCCTTCAGCCAATCCATGGATCTTATGAATAAACATCTGTGGATGGAAGATGGGGATTAAAAAAAAATCAACACAGGAAAAAAAAAGCCAGAACAGCTCCCCCCGCCCATCCCAGCAAACACACAAACTACAAATCTTGGGAGACTCGGCCATCATATGACATAAGCAATCAATCAGGAAAAGAGGATTTCAGGCACACCTCATCCTTCGTGCTGTTGAAGGATTTTCACCCCTCGAGAGCACAATGCCAAGAGGGGAGAGGAAAGAAGATGAGGTGGAGGGGGGGGAGCCAATCAGCCAGGATCAGCTGTAGGCCGCCTCGTTATGAAACTCCCTGTCCCAGAGGGGGGCACAGAGAGACATATTGGGCCGTGTGGGAAACCCGCAGCCTCAGCTTCTCACATATTGTTCTTTACCTCTTCCAGCGCCCCCCCTCCACCAAAGCCATTAATGCCACAAAAGATAACTTTGCCCATTGTGTAGTAGACAGCTGAGAGGATAGAGTTAGTCATACACTGCTAGCTTTCTCTCTCTCTCTCTCTCTCTCTCTCTCTCTCTCTCTCTNNNTCTCTCTCTCTCTCTCTCTCTTTCCCCCTTATTCCCCCTCCCCCTTTTTTTCATCCTCCTGTAGAGTAAGATGGGGGTCGCAAAGGGAGGGCCCAGTCTCTATGAAGAGAGTGATGCTTATCATTCAAAAGAATGCAATCCACTTAGGGCCTCCTTTTTCACTAATCTAGGGCAGTGGGGGGTTAAATATGGTTACATTTTCATTAGACCCTAATAGCAGAAGGGCAGCCCGGATGGTTGCATTATCATGCAGATGCGGGAGAGGGCCAGAAAAGGCTTCTCTCTGGGTCTGAGGCTGAAGGGGAGGAGGGGCATTGTGGGCAGGGAAATTCCATCAATGGGAAATTCCTGTTTCCTCTGAAGGGAGAAAAGGAGTGGGAATGGTTGAGGTAAACTAGGTCAAGATTGGGTGGATGGGAGGAAGACCAAAGCAAAGTGTAACCACAGAGAATGCCACCTAAACACGGAGAGCCTTTGATGGCCCACCATGATGTACAGGTAGTCCTCAACTTGAAACCATTCATTTAGTGACTGTGTGAAGTTACAATGGCACTATGAAAAGTGATATCCTTCCCCCCCCACTTACAACCCTATGGTCACGTGATCAAAATTGGGACGTTTGGCAACTGGTTCATATTTATGACAGTTGCAGTGTCCTGCACTCAATGTGATCACTTTTCGTGACCTTCTGACAAGCAAAGTCAATGGGGAAGTCAAACCATGTTGCTAACTTAACAACTGTAGTGATTCACTTAACAATTGTGGCAAAAAAAGATCCTAAAATGGGGCAAAATTCACTTAATAATTGTCTCACTTAGCAACACAAATTTTGGGGTCAGTTGTGATTGAAAGTTGAGGATAACCTGTATGGTCTAACAGCCTGGCCTGTCAGCATCCTGTGCACATGAAGCCAGAAGGACAACAGGGAATATATTTCCATTAACCATGCGTCATGCAATACATGGGTGGTAACTGAGGGAAAACTAAAATAGGTTTTGTTTTAAAGAACTTGAGAAAGAGCCAGACCTCATGTAAGTGATTGAAAAATATAGAAAGCAGGTCAGGAACTCCGGAATTGAGGCAGAAATCCAACTGGCAGATTCCCTGTGCACCTCCTCCAGAAATTTAGGCAAAACTGATTAATTTTTGCTTTCCGTTTTTGTTTATTGGGGTAAATATTCAGAAGCTAATAGACATGATTAATAAGAGATTACATTCTGTTGCAGTGGCTATGTTGTACCTACATCAGCCATAGGAAATTGTTAACACAATCTCTTTTGTTGTGGACCTTCTTAGATCTTAATCTAAGTGGATGAGAAGAAAAAGAAGAATGTAGTTTAATAACTCTGTTGTTCAAAATAAGTCAGGCTGCAAAAGTCAATTCTTCAGGTACGAAAGCATATCAATCAATAGAACAGGTATCAAGGGTAGGTATTACTTGTGGACTAGATCCATGCTTTACAGTTTACTGATGTGGCCTATACTACTAGTGTGCAAACAAGCATGGCTCTATAGGCTTGGGAGACAAGGTGGAAGTCAACAAAACCCCAGGCCGGACTGTTTGCTCATGATAACAGCTGCAATGGAAAAACTTGCTAACAAGACTGTAAATTTTGCTAAACACTAATTGCTAATTAGCACTAGTAAAACACTTGCAAATGTTATAGTTACAACATAGAAAACTCATTTATTATTCAAACTTCTATTATTTGATTGCTTGTTTACACAAATCCAACAACTTACTGGAAGAAAGTAGGTAATAACTGCCTGGATAAAATGTACTTCATTTCTAGATATCCAATTTTAAAAACATACTAGTTCTAACGCAATTTTAAAAACTTAGAGTAGTTTTTTTAACTGGTAATATAATAATTGTGCCTATACTTTCACTCTGCTGGTATATACTATAAATATAACATAATAAATAATTATTATAGTATTTGCACCATGAATTTAAAACAAGCCCTATCTGCTTTTGTCTATCTGCTGGAAAAACTCCAATAAAATTTATAATTGCATTGACGACCAATCTGTACAACCTTGGAATCATGGTATTTGTGTAAGTACATAAATAAAACGTGGAATATTGGTGAATTTCACTTGATGTGCTTAGCTGCAGACCTAGGAACCAGAAGACTATGAGTTCTAGTCCTGCCTTAGTCATGAAAATTGGGTAAGTGACTTTGGGCCAGTCATTCTCTTAGCCCAACCTATCTCACAGGATTGTTGTTGCGGGGAGGGCGGGAGGGATAGGAGATGGAAGGAGTATTAGGTTTGTTTGCCACCTTGAGTTACTTATAAACAATAATAAAGGTGGAATAAAAATTGATTAAATAAATGTGAACATTCTAAAGATAGATGCATTTGCTGCACAGTTAAATTCCTTCTGCATCTTCCTTCACTGGATCTTCATCTAGTGGGTTCCTGTTCTTTGAATACAAAAAAGGTTTTTTTTTTCTTTTTAATATGGTGAGACAGTATAAGAACTTACAAATCAGTATGCAAAATCAAAGGCAATCAATAAGAACAGTGGTCCTAGTTACAGTAATGATTGATAAACATACCTGACATAATGAACATGTTATATAGTAATTCTTACATGAAAAATGTATTATATCATACAGCTATGCAGCATCGGTGAAGCTGAAAACATGGAGTATGAGTTCACTTGCTGCAAGGAAATTGGAAGTCTGAGTTTCTACCAATAAACTTTAGCCAGTCGACTACTCATTGACATTACAATAAGGAAGTATAGTGCAAAACTACACATTGCATTCTATATTGAGCATCAACAGCTGCTCTAATGTACAGATGGATAACTTTATATTGGTGGAAGGGCACACATAATATTGTGGGGAGGGGATTCACAGAGCAAGGTTAATAATAGAGAGCACTGACCTTTCCACTTTTAAGTTGAAGTGCTTTACGCTTTCTTCAGTCAGCAGAAACTCTACTAGCATGACATTTACTGCCCACATTGCAGGTCCAATTCTCTCTCTCTGAGGTTTTATTCTCAGTCACTCTCAGTCAGCTGACTTCCTTCCAATGTAATGGATGACAAAGCTCAACAGAATTTTTACACATCTTGAAGCTGGTGTATGTAAACAGCCTTGGGACAGGAAGGAAATCATGAGCCTTCACAGGTCTGGTGGCTTTCCTCAAAAAAAAAAAAGAAAGAAAGAAAGAAAGAAAGCATCATTACACATTGTGTTGCAGGCTCTGTCCTTTTTGGATGTGTAGGTGACATCACAATACATGAACAAAAGGGATGGAGCTTGCATCAGAATGCTGCTTTCATCAGACTGACTAGTTCGACCCCCACAGTGCAGACACTGAGGAAAGAACCAGTTTTATACCAGAATAGCCAAGAAGGAACCAGGTTTGTTTCATCCAGGGGCTGAGCATGGAATGAAAGCAACATCATACAGTATGGACTTAGAAGAAAAAACAGGTGTTGGTTAGATGCAACTCGGGCCCTGAGTAGCTTCTGCAAGTAAGCAAAGGGGGAAATATCAGGATTTTTTGTTTATTTTGTATTAACCACATTGTCTATTTTTTAGTTTACTTTACAGTTTTTATTCTATGAGGAATAGATAAAGAAATTGGGGGTGTTTAGCTATGGGTGGGAGAGAGAGAAGCAATCTCCAAATATCAGATGGACTGGCACACAGAATGATGCAATCTATATTGCCCCAGGGAGCAGGACCAAAACCAAGGAAGACCAGGCTAGGCATCAGCAGGAATTTCTTGATTGTCTGAGATACCAGCCGGAAAACAGACTGCCACATCATGTGGCAAGTGCTCCTTCATTACAGATCTTCAAACAGACTGTACATTATTTGTTTATGCTGATAAGAAATGAGATGGCATCCATCTTTTCTTTTTGTCTGTGGCTCCTTTTCATCTGTTAAATGTGATGCTAGAAACTAAACAAGAAGAGAAAATATGTGTTATTATTCTTATAGATTAAACATGACAGCACTGCATGCACATTTGGTTTTTGGTTAGTTCAATTAGTTTCTGTCTGTATCTTTAAGTTGTGTGATAGGTCACTGCCTCAGTCATTTCCTGGCTCATCTTGAATGCCTACTTGCAGGTGCTGGGAGGATTGGTCTGATTTGTTAACCTTCTCCCACGATAAACAATTCTGCTTAATATATTAAAGCAAGATTTACACAAAACATTCAAGATCAGAGACACAATTTAAACTGTTAGGTTGGCATATATTTTAGATTCCAAAGCGTATCACTGCTATCTGTATACCTCCAGTCTGTTCTCATGTTGAAAATGAAGAGCCTCAATTCTGTATATTTATTTCTGATTAATTAATCAGGAGCAAACTTTCTCATATGTTTTGCATTTGCGCAATAGAAAATGAATATGTGTTGAATGAATGTGAGCCTTTTCCTTTAGCTTGCTTCAACACCTTACTCTTTACCGAATTGGATGGGACATGGGAGACAGGGAGGAACCTGCTCAATGAAGGATGTTGTCCTTGTGATCAGAATGAACCTGAGACCCTTTTGCATGTATTTTTATGTTGCCCTTTCTATATCAGTTTACATGCTGCCATACCTTAACTACCCCTTAATAAAAAAAAAAGCAGTCTTATATAAGGGCAATGTAATCTGTTTCCTATTCACAGCTCAGAATTTTACCTCCACCAATAGATTGGCTAAGTTTCTATCTGCAACATCCATGAAAAGGCATAAGAATGAAATTGTTATCCTATTTCTGCTTTATGTTTGCTTTATTTTAATTCAATGCCTTCCTGACTCTGGTTCATATTCATATTTGATTCATAAGAATATTCTATTCATATTTACTTTGCTCCTTGTTTCTGAGGTTTTCTTTTTTCATCTTGTTGATAGTTGAATATAGTTATTTGAATTTGAATGGAATGCCTACCTTGTAGCAAGTGATAACAAGCAGTTCTTTAGCCTAGGATGATCCTAGATCCAGCTGGTGGAACTTGGGTGCTTTGCTGTTGCTTTGCTGCTGTCCTCTGACTGTCCTCTGATTTGTTCATACTTCTTGCATATATCTTATAACACTGATGCTTTTTCCTCCTCACCTTGAAATGTACTATAGGACTGTGCTTCAGAAGTGTTGGGTGAGATACTACTTTGGCAACCCCCATTGAATATGTCCTTTTAAGTGAGTCAGGGTCAATTTAAAGAGACGCAGCATATGCAGCTGCATAGACCTGCAATAAAGTGAGGCCCTGCTAAGGAGGGCCTTCCCATAAGCTACTCCTTCCTCTCTGTGCTGTGATGGTTGAAATAATCATCTGCCTACTGCCCCAGCTACAGACCCCTCTCTTGTTATTGTTGGACCGGTGATTCTCAACTTTGCTTACTTAAGATGTGTGGACTTCAACTCCAGAATTCCCCAACCAGCATGCAGATGGAGGAAGAAGCATGCTGTCATGATGGGCTCTTGGCATTGCATGGGGTGAGGCACTACTCTTAGCAAGCCAAGCAGCTGCAGGTAAAGCATTCCCACCCTCCCCTCTCTTTTGCTGCCTTCCTTGCCTGAAGAGAGGCAGGGCAGAATCAGCCTTACATGAGTGAGGTGAAAGTACATGTTGAAAATAGAGAGAGCTGACATTGTATATTTGGGATCCAGGCCAGGCTAGAGGATTAGATCATGCCAGGCTAAATGCTAATGTTTTTGTGATATAATTTAAAATGAACAAAAATTAGAATACTTTAATGCAATGCAAGTATTTACCCTCCTATACATAAGAGCTTTCCTTTCACTCATAGTAACCACTAAGCAATAACTTAAAGAATTTGCCAGGACCAATGTAAACCTTTGGAAAGCCAGAGAGGTTATAATGGCAGGTGGTACACCCTGGATTAAATAAAAAATTCCTATTATGAAACCATGATCAGTCTGCCTCCATGCTGGGAAGGAGGGATTGGATGCTAACTGGCTTTTTCAAGACAATATTAATTCAAAGCAAATCCTGACCCTTTTTTAAATTACTCCCCCTCCCCAGCCCCCATGGATCTGGCTATTAAAATTACATGGCCATTCTCCAATCCTATCAAAGCCACCTCAAAGATCAACCTCACTGAATATAGTGAGACTTATTCAAGGCAAGTAGCTAAGGATCACATCTTTAGAGCTCATATTTTTTTCCAAGTTTCTCTTGAGTTATGTTTTAATGACAGTTTAACAGGCACACACATGTATTTCTGTCCCAGTGGTGGTACACCACTTTGGATGAGAAACAACATTCTGAAAAGCAGATAAGTCAAAATAAATTACAGCCATTTTCAATAATTACAAAAAGTAAAACATTAAAACAAAGCATGGGCTAGAGTATATTTACATGTTAATTGTGGCCTTTGGTAATGCTGGAAGGCTGTGTTCAAGGACAATAAGAAAGGGAATTTCCTGACTTGAGAAAATATTAACCCTTGCATTCTCATGGATTCCCCATCTTCTCCCTTTCAAAATGAAGATCTTGCAGAAAGGTTAGGCTATTGAGTGCTTGCAAATCCTCCCATTTGCTTGTACAGCTGATCCTGTACAGCAACAAGTTGTTGACTGCAGGAATGATCTTTAATGCCTGTTTTAGAGTCAAACCAGAATTAAGATTCTGTTGAGGAGTGCAATAGTAGTGGTATGATATAAGGGAATTAATTTTTCCCCAATTGTCAATTTTCAAATTAACCAATTTCTTTGAGGACCAATATCTTTATCTCACAGTGAAGGCAACCAAAGCAAAATTGTCACTCTGAGTTTTGTGCAACCTTAGTGGAATCCACTAGAATTAGTCAGGTAAATATTCTTATTCCTAAGGAAAAACATATTTAAAAGATAGCGCTAAACAGTGATTTTTTTTTTTAATGAGATGGTCAAATTATCAACTGTGGCAAGAAAAGAAGCTTGTAGCATGTATCCATGAAGGCCCACTGCAAACCATTTAATCTGCTTTCTAAGTCACAGCTGAATATTATCCCATCCACCCTTGCCCAACTGGATTGCAGTGGTTTCATCCCCTTATTTTTGGCTCACAAACAAGGCTATGAAATTAAGTCATGCTTCCTTAGCCCTTTCCCATGCCCTATCTTTGCCCAGAAATAAAACATGGACTATTTTGATTGTAATTATATTGAAAACAAAGGGATAATGTTTCGTGATATCTAGACTTTCGATTAAGCTTTCTTTTAAGGTGTCAATTTTTGTGTTTGAGAAAAATAGTCCCACTGTTTTCATCGAGTGCTGTTTCTTTGTTCTTCTGTTTAAATAATTGTTTTGATATTGTTGCTCAGCAAAATCATGGCATCCTTTTATACGGCAATTCCGCCTTCCTCCACCTAACCTCTATTCCAGGGCTTTTAGACTCCCAGTCCACAGGCCAGATGCATCATGTGCTGACCACGCCCCCATCCAGTTTAGCGAACGGGGGGGAAAGTCCTGATATGTCACATGACGATGCCATGATGATGTGAGTTTGACACCTCTGCTCTATTCCTTCTTCTCCTTATCCCTTCAAAAATGGCGTAAACCTGGCCTTCCACAAGAATGTACAAAGCTTTGACGAACTGACATCATTCCAAGGTTTCTAAAAGCTTCCGTTAAGGCTTCTGAAAACAAAAGAGATATACCACTTCATTTTGTCTTGCTTCCTATTAAAGCTCCAATAGCTGGAGAGAGTGAGAATGCTCAAAAGCCTTTGTCAATGCTGCCAGGCAACTATTTCACCAAACGTCTTCCAGCAGTTGATCTACCAGGTTTACAGGACCCAAATGGCTCATGAGGGAGAATTTTGAAGTAAGTCTCAAGGGGAGTGAAGGTGGAATTGCATCACTCTCTTGCTTTGACAAACAGAATCAGAGTACTTGGTAGTGGTGAAGTTCAACCCCCTCGTGCAAACTTAATCTGCCTTCATCTTTACTTCTACTATCCTTGAAACACTGAGAACTAGGATCAAAGGAAGGCATTTAATCATTACCCCACCCAAAGCTTCAACTAATCATGGAGAAGCAAAAAAATTCCCCAACCTACAAAGGGGAATTAAAATAAATTGATTGAAAGATATGGCATTGTTTTGTGTTTTTAGCATTTATTTGGTTGTATGCAAAATACACTGAATGACTCCAGTGAGGACAAAGACATCTAACTACCTTTTCCCTTGAAAGATATGCTGAAGTCCAGCAGCTGAAAGATATGGGGAGGCAGAAGTTCTGCAGATGGAGATATAAGTTGCTCAAAATTTCCACAGAAGAAAGGAAAGCCTGTAAGTGAAATGGGAAGGAATAGATAAGAAATATCACACATTTTAAAAATGGAGCTTTGAAGATATTGCTGCAGCTTCATTTCAAATGTTAACTGATATTCATGATGTGTTTGTGTGAAGTTTAATACACAAATGCATAACTCTGGTTCATGAAGTAGCCCAAATAAATTGACAACACGGTTGATCTGTGTCTACTCTTAACCATCTTTAGTAGATTGCAATGGCATCTGTGGTGGGCAGAGGGAGTCAATAAAATTAAAGACGGCAGTCACCATCATACGAAGTTCTCTTCCTCTGCATGGCATGTAATGATGTTACACATATAAAAGGGGTGGCACTTAATTCTTGATGTATTTGATAACTGCTGGGTCCGCTTGGTATTCCAAAACCCTTCCATCACTATTTCAGATGTTACCTCTATCAAAATGATAGACACACTTTTGGGCTAAGGTAGGGATGTCAAACCTATATCGTCATGGCAGTGTCACCTGACATATCAGGACTTTTTTCCCCTTCACTCAACTGGGCATGGGCATGGGCATGATGCATCCAGCCCATGGGCCAGGAGTTTGACAGCGCTGAGTTAAGGAAATATTTGGAATTTTGAGAGCATATAATGGATGCAAGCACCAAATAGCTGTCATAGTGAGTAAAACCCATTTACCAGAAGACAAATTAGTCCCTCAAGTGTCTTCCAATACAGGTCTTTGTGGAGCCCAAAAGCATTATTTTAGGTTGGATGAGAGACAGGCTTGGGAGTACAGTTGACGCCATATTACCCACAACTGTTTAATCATCATGTATACCAATTGGCCATAGTATCTGGGGTCAATAGGAGATTAGTAAAATCTAGAAAGTAATGACTTCCCTATCTCTGAGAATGCCAGTTTTGTGAACTTAAAAATGGCACAAGCCAGTTTCAAGAGACCTTCAAAACTTGAAGGAATACGAACAAATTTGACAGAATCAAAGCTTTAATAGGGAAAAAAAATTCCAAAATAGCTCCAGAAGATCTAGAGTAGGGGTGTCAAACTCATGACCCATGGGCCGGATGCGTCATGTGCTGGCTGCACCCCCCATCTGGTTTAGCAAAGGGAAAAAAGTCCCGATAGGTCAAGTAATGCCACCGTGGTGATGTGAGTTTGACACCCCCTGATCTAGAGCACTCTGTTGACAGTTTGAAAGGAGAGATTGGCGAGAAAGTCTGAAAAGTGGGCAAATGGAAGGGAATAGATGAAGAGAAACATTGCATGACATGGCATGTTGTAGATCCTGTTTTAGGGTTTCATGTGATACTTCTAACGCTGGTGTTACTCTCTGAGTTCTATTGTCAAGACACCTGAATGGCATCACCTGCTTCCAAGAAGGAAGTTAACAGTCTTTTTCTGAGGTTTACAGAAGTACTACAAAAAAAATTGGGAACAGATTAAAAAAAATCCCCTTCCCTTCTGCTTCAGGGGAAGGGCTAGTGAATAGTTACCCCATTTCTCACCGGCTTCCTTGCAAATCTAGTCAGATTTAAGCACCCAAAGAATGGGAAGTGAAGTGCATGGTAACATACAATAAGGCAACAGGATCTTAGCAAAATATTAACCTAGGTTCCTGGGGATGGTTGATGATTAGAACAGAGAGAAACTCTGAAAGTTTCAGTTGACAAGTGGGCGGATGTTTTGCTTTGCAAATGATCTGGGTGCACTCCGAGAGAAAGGAAAGAAAATGTTTTCATCAGAAGGCTTGCATATTGATGAACATAGCCCCCATTAAAGAAAGCACATTCAGGATTTATTATGCTGAAGGTCTGTGACTACTTGTGGTAAAGAGACCCCAGGTCTTCTTTCAACTACAGTACACCTCAAATAACTAGCAAGTGCTTTAACTTGTTTTACAGAGGTTTAAGACTGAAATCCTATACAACAACTTGCCTGAAAATAGACTCCACTGAAATAATGGTACTAAACTCTGAGTACAGAACAACACTGGAAACTGGCTTAGTAGGGGTATGCAATATATTTAGGTCCAAAGGCCACACTTGGCTTTTCCAAAGGCCAGAACAAAACCCTAAATTTTATTTCACTGAATGTATATTTACACATGATTAGTTTAAATATAATTTCCATATATAATTTCATCTCCAGGTCATGTCTTTAATCATCTTCCTTTTCTGTTCCATTGAAATAAAATTGCAATTTTGAAAAACTTTTAGATTTCTCAAGGATTGGGGAGAGGGTTAATTCCCAAAATTTCTTGGAGCTGCTTGAAGTACTGGAGTCTCTATTTCTGACATTCTAGTGTAGCATAAATGGGTTTGGGATCTCATATGACTGGTTTTGTGGAGGAATAAGATCTCATGTTCTCCCAATGAGGACTAGGAAGTTTTATTTCAGTTCTTGCCTCCTTTAGATCCCTAGGCAGATCTTAGCAAACTGTTCTCTCATCGTCTTCCATACTACAGCCCTCTTATTGGGCTTTTAAGGCTACTTCCTCCTCCTCCTCTGTGCATTAGGCTAAAAAATACCCAATCCTTGAGTGAAACTCAACCCTCAGTGACTTCATTGGCATGTCTAAGGATTTTCTTGGCAATAATACAGAAGGACTTTGCTGTTGCCTTTTTCTAGGAAGTTCTTCCAACCACTCTAGCCAATAGCATATAATTTCTTGGTACAATCTCCCCAAAAGACTGTGAACTATGAATGAATACCAGTCCCAAACCAGAGATGGGACAGTGAGACCCAGTTGAGTTCAATTTTCATGTTCCTAATAGACAAGAATTTTGTCAAAGTAAAGCTATAAATTTCTGTTACTAGGTATATCCTGAGAGATGCTAGGGTCTGGCTACCTGGAACTTTTTCCCCCATCCCTTATCTGATTTAGGACTGCGCAGTCTCTTAATCCGAACTTCTTTCAGAAAGGTTCTTCAATTGGCAAAATCCTTCCTCTCTGATGCTCAGTCCATCATAGCATTGCAGTATCACACACAGAGGGAGCATTGGGTTGGAAAAAGCTGCTATAGAGGTTATAACTGAGCTTTTGATGTAATGTATGGGATGAATCTACTGGTTGATGAGGTTTCTAAAGCTATTATGGCTTATTCAGTGAACCATAATTGAAACAAACCATGACTTTTAGAAAAGTATACATCCAGGCAATATTGGTCATAGTGAATAAATAAAAGCATGTAAACGCAAACCGTCTGTGTTTGATTCAGGACTGTGATGCAGGACTGTGGAGATACATTAAGAAAGCAAACAGCTTTTGAATTCATTTTCAGAAGTTTATTATTAGGTGGCCATGGGCATTTACCATGGGCATTTCTATAGGCCTGCAGCTCAGTATATGGCTTGGGATTATAAATCAGTGAGAATAGCCCCTTATCTATCAGCTGAGCAGCTCTTGATCAGATTCTTTTCTTCTTTCTGCCATTTCATGTGAACGGCTCCAGTGGTGGGATTCAAACATTTTTACTACTGGTTCTGAGGGCATGGCTTAGTGGGCGTGGCTTGGTGGGTGTGGCAGGGGAAGGATACTGTAAAATCTCAAATCCCTCCCCACTCCTGGGGGAAGGTTANCCCAGTCAATCAGCTGGGACTCGGGAGGCAGA
>AZIM01001908.1:6581-25425 GCA_000516915.1 Ophiophagus hannah | reverse complement strand
AGTAAATTTTTTTGAATCCCATCACTGGCCAGGTGGGCATGGCTGGGGTGGTCGTGGCCAGCTTGACGTTGTTCACATTGGGGGAGTGCCTGTGGTGGCCCAGGTGGGGCTGGGGGGGGATCTATTGTCTCCAGCACATGCCCAGGGGATGGCGGCAGCCCATCACTGACTCCAGAGTGGCTGACTGTGTTGCAGGCCAGATGGCCACCACAAAATTTTAGATCAGTGAGGCATCAGGGGCTGGTCCTTCACTGTTTCCAGGGCAGTGTCATGGGCCAGATCTAACCACATCAAGGGCCAGATCTGGCCCCTGGGCCTTGAGTTTGATACCCCTGTTCTAAATGGCGCTAAAGACCCGGCTGTTCTTCCAGGTTTTAGGGAAGCGTAGATGATAATGTTTTGTAAGGTTTTGTTCTAAATGAGTTTATTTGGAGGATGCAAAAACTGATGGAAGTAGCAACTAGATGCAGCCTCCCCTGGGGCTCGTAAGGGAGCTTGCTGTCTTCAACATAGGTATCACTTACTACTGGAATAGAAGTAGCCACCCTTAGACCATGAGACTGCTCAGTTGACTTATGCAATCCAAATACAGTCAAAATATACATCTGCTGCAATTGCCCCTTTGGCATAGCAACCAGCCTTCAATACTGGGGGCTTGTAGAGATTCTGCAGTGATGTAAGCAGCTTGGTAGATACATAATTCCTTCACAAGGACACATGTCCAAAAGGAAAGTTTCCTTGTGTGAGACTGTGCTTTTGTGAATCAAAACATAAGGATGCCATGTCCCTTTTTCCTAATTACAACTTCTCAAAGCACATGGTTTTAATATAAAATCCTATTCCAGTAATGTTCATCCATCAGAAAATGACATAGGACTTAGTGTCCTGGGAAATCTTATTTACAGAGGACTTACTTCAATGCATTCTTATCAGACTCAGCTTCTACTTCACCCCATATTTCAGACCCAGAGGCTGAAAAAGCCTTTTGATCAAACCACAGTGCACATGTACAAGTTACCACAGGGCTAAGCACAACCAGATCTTACTAATCCAAGTTGGGTGCTCTCCAGATGTGTACAGCTGCAGCTTACAGGGCAGCAAAAATACGTAAGGCATATCAGCTTGTTATATCACTTAAAGCTTATCCAAGCAATGCTTCCATTTTCAGGGAGCTGAATAATGTGAGTGAGACAGAATTTACTGAAGGTTAACAGGCAACCAGAACTGCTCAGGATATCAGCATCACATCCTCCAATGAACAAAACAAGAGTTGTTTACATTTCAAAGGTTTCCAAGTTTCCAGTTACATGGATGGATGAAGTTGAACCAGCAGTTGTCAAAGATATAAGCCATCTCCAAAATATTTGCCAGAAACATGAAAGCTGCAGATACTTCAGACATCCACTGGCCCGTATCTTCACTGGGTGTCAAGCTTGTCCAAGCTAAACTTCCTGAACTTCACATTTCATCAAATTCATGAAAAGTATAATAAATAGTGAGCTGCTCTAAGTCAAGATCAAAATTCCCACAATCTTCTCAAATGTACCTAACGACAGAGAATTTCCCATGTCTCTGTCTTGGAAATTGAGATAAAAAAATGGAAGTTTATGAAAAGTAGCAATACAAATGTTATTAAATACAAAGTATACACTTAATTGGAACTGTAATGGTGAAAAGAAACAAGATCTGATTTCTATATTTTTTTGATCTGAGCATACCAATCATAGGTCTCTCTGATGCTGTGCGCAGGTAAATAGTGGTTGATCTCCAGACTTCTGAACTGGTTTAATACCAGCAATAGCTATTGAAGGCTTGTTCTTGCTCCATCATGGTATTAATTGGGTACAGATATGTACAACTATTTAGTTCTTGTGCTCCCCACTTAACAAGAAGGGTTTACTTCATAACCTGATTAGCCCAGGCACAGGCACAGGTTGTGGTTCAGATGGTTCAGCCACAGGTTATATACCATGGGAGAAATACCATGGATGTAGCTATCCAAATGATCATGTACAATTGTTGCTTGGATCTTGGTTTAGAGTAATCCAGACCTTCTTTCTGACTAAAGACTTTCTCTCTCTAGTCCAGCCAATAAGATTCAAATGCTTTATAGTCTCTTTATGGTAACCCAGATCATCCAACGGTGGCAGGATGAATCCTAAGAGACTCCATATATATAATAAACCTCTTCCAAACGAAGAGACACTGTTGTAGTTTGGAAAGCAAGGTTTCCCATCCCGAGGCCTCCTTTATCTCCTAAAATAATTTTGTAGAAAAGCTGGGATGGTTCATAGATAAATATGGTAGCAATGGAAATCAGAACTGGACAAATTCTGGCTCTGCTGTTGTCTCTCATCTCGGGCTGCCTTTCACGCTCGAGTTAGGGGAAAAAATGAGCAGGCAGGTCAAAGGCGATCCAATAGAAAGGGATGCTGCCATATGTTCTTTTTCATTTCTAACATCTTGTATACCCGGTTCTTACAAATGGGACACTGAATTCCAAAGCTCTTGGCAGCAATCAGACTCTAAAAATTAATGCTGTTCTCCAAATATGGATCCTTTGGTAACCAAATAGAGCATCATGTGTACTAGAATAATGAATCAGCAGGCTGACATACCTACTTTACAGAATTAACAAAATAAAACACACACCTCTTGGGCAAAGATCCATGTGAGTAGCCAATCGTTAAAACTGGGATCTGAAATTATGTAGATGAAAGGAAAATGAAATGGGGTCAATTCTCCAGGAGAGCATCACCTCTTATGCAGAAAGCCTGTGTACTGGAGACATTTTCTTGTACTCCACAGTGGTAGCATCGAATTTAGGGGATCCTGAAGTGACATGGCTGTAGGAAAGGGAAGAAAGTTCATGAGAATTGCTCAGGGCAGGAAAGGGAAGTATAGACACCAAGGACTATTTTGGAGTTGTCTTCAAGAAATGCTATTCCCCACTTTCGTTCCTAAAACAGATGTGACAAAAGCAGCCATAAAATGGCACCAGATGCCTATATGCAAAAGTTGAGAAAAGTCAGGTTTGCTTCTAAGATCCATGTGTGTCTGAAAAGGTTCCAAGAATGAGAATTGCCTGAGCCATATCCAAAAAATCAGATGCCAAGACCTTCTTTACTGGAAGATAAAGATCTACTTAGGATGCCATTTTATATGTGAAAAGCTTGCTTACCTTGAATTATTTATTATCACACTTTTTTATTTCTTTTATTAAAACAATTAAAAAAACATACTGGCTTTTTTTAAAAAGACCAGGGAGAAGAAAACAAAACTGAATCATCAAGGGAAAGCCTGAGTGAAGAAGTAAGACTTTCTGATGATTTTAGTGGTCAACTAGGTTTGTAACGAATATCCACTCTGTTGGATATTCACATCCCAAGTTGTTTAAGGACTTATAAACGTAAGCAAATCTTTGAACTTGACTCAGTTGCTGATTGGTGCAGTTGCTTCAGCAAAACAAGCGCACAACCAGCTGTCCCATTCTACAAAATGATCGCCACTTTCTGCACCAGCTGTAGCAGAGAATATTAAAATATTAAAACAGGAGGTCACCAATGCATAATAAACACGATTCCCAGGAAAGAGTAGAATTGAAAGAGTAACTGAAAGGTGCAACAGAATACTTGAACTTGTTTCATTAGTGGTTTCTTGAAGCACCTTCCAACCATATTTTGAGAGTGCTAGACATCCATCCAGTTCCCAGTTCCTATATCTGGCAACCAACCACAAAAAAGATCTCAATCTTCCCAGGATTCAGGTTGTTTATTGGCTTTCAGCCACCCAATTGTCATATCTGGATTTTAATAAGAGTTGTTTATTTTATTTTTAAACACAAAAATGTAGTTTTGAAGTTATAGGGGCCTCTTCTTTGCCTTAGTTTCCAGAATGCAAATAAAAGTAGATATTGCACAGCCATCAAAATTCACCCCATTTTTGGTTTGTATAAAAACTCAAATGGGTAGGATTAGTATTATGCAGCCATAGCCACAATCTTAACTTTTTATATACCCCATATACATCCCTTGACTCTGTGCTGCATACATTCTGGAGACAAACATCTGGTTTACCTCTAAGAGTGTCCGGACTAGCCTGATAATCCAAGCAAATGTGAAGAGTGTCAGATTAAGAAAAACTAATCTATAGCATATTGCTAGAGGGTTTTTTTTCCTGGTGCAAGAACAAAATAACTGAAACCTTCATACGCATTTTTGTTTTGAATAGTTGAAATTTTTTAATGAAGTAGCTCAGTAGTTATGTAAAAATGGGCAATTGTGTTCTCCTAAAAATACATTGCTTTTTGTGTAGCCATGTGCCTTTATCTCTCTAGTCTCTTGCCAAACTAATACAGTGTGAACGTGTCACAACATAGAATTTGAACCTTCCCCAAATCCAAACTACCCTGTTACAGTATAGGAGAGGAAAAAACAACTTGGTACTGCTAGAAAATCACCAACAGCACATCGCAGAAATACTTTAAGAAGTTCTATCACATGTAGGTTGGATTCTTTGCCTACTGTTATTTTTTTTCTATCTTTTTTCATACATGCATGAAAGAGAAGCCTAAATTGTAGCATCTGAATGAAAAGCAGATTGGTCAGAATTACCACAAAAATCTGATTGATGCATTGCAGAAGGCAGTTCATAATTTAGTTCTTAACCATTATTGCCTAGAGACAGGACAAACAGATCTATAAAAGCTCAGTAAACATGTCAATGAAGTAGGTGAAGTGTGAGCCATGCCAACAGAGCAGCCTGTCCAAAATTTGGACTTTGGCAACAAACAAATGAAGCCATCCTTTCTCACACTAAAGAGGCGCTCATTGTGCCTCCACATCCCCTGGAAATCATTGGCCATTGGCTAATACTGTATAAAGGTTAAGAAGTAGGACTTGGACCAGGAAACTTCATTCAGTTTCAAGTTCCCCATCAACCATGAAGTTCACTGAATGATTCTGGGCCACAACTTTCAGGCTTGCAAGATGGTGGGGCAGGGTGATCAATTTACATTACTATACACTGTCCTGAATAATGTTTCTCAACCTTAACAATTTTAAAATCTCAACTTGCTGGGGAATTCTGACAGTAGAAGCTCCAGTATCTTTAAATTGCTAAGATTGAAAAAAAACCTGGCCATTTCTTACTTCCCAAAGAAATATGAGATTATAATGTATTAAGTAAAATTGACATTTAAAGTTTTGAAATGACACCATTTATCCAGGCAGTCCAAGAAACCATGGCTCCTTCAGCAATCTCAATTGTTTCATGGACCTAGGCCTATTCAGGATCTTTGGTGGGGGAGAGAGAAAAGACTTATTAATAACAGGTTCACAAACAATTTTAGGTTAAAATCCAATGTACATTTACTTATTTCAGACATAAAATTAAACTGTCAGTACTTCACTCAACAGATGGGATTTCCTTTTGCATAACAATGAAGGTTCTTCATCTTCCTGGTTTAAAAGATTATTTCCTAAGGCTAACATTCAGTCCAGCAGTAAACTTAAGATCTGAACCTCACATTACCAAAACTGCATCCAAAGTCAGATGGACCACATCAACTTGAGAATTCAAGAGGTGGGGCAGGCCAAAGATGGTCTCCTGAGCTCCATTAATCCTTGCTACATTGAAATCACATTGATTTATTTTAGGATATTAAGCGGGGAGGAAGGAACTTAAGCCACAATGATAGATAGCAGCCTTGAAATGCTTCTCTTTGGATGAAATTCTTCTCAGAGTATCCAAGAAGCCTTATCTGTCAGAGACTGTAGACTGAACAAGAGGAAACACTGAATTCTAAGCCCTGGGTTCTAGATTTATTTCAGGATGGAAAACTGGTTTATATTGTTCTTTTGGAAAGCTCATTTTTCAACACACACCACACTTTTAAAAACCCTTTTCATAAGGCACAGTAGATAATAAATTATAGGGGAAAAAATCTTCCACATTTCTAGTAAGATTCTTTAAAAAAAAACCTCATCCAAAATCTAGAAAAATGTAGGCAGCCTGCAGTATATTGGTATTTGCAGCACTCCAAAAATGCTGCATTTGTTTTTACCAAAACAAAATATTACAAGTTACAAAGCAATCTTTAGTGGGATTACACAAAATTAATCACTATTCACTTACAGGAATGCACCTATTCTCTTTTCTATTCCCACATCTTAGCAGCAAATAGGGAAGTTCCCATTTCTAAAACCATCTATCCATATTTTATCTGTTTTCATAGCACAGTAATAAAAGCAGAAGGGGAAATCTAATTTTTTTTTAAAAAAATTGAAAACTATTTTACATTAATATTCTAGTGAGAGACTGTAAAACAGCTGATGTGCATTCTAGATTATGCATTCTTGGGATTAAAAATGAGTTCTTCAAAACTTTTATTTTTCTCTGGAAGAATTTTTTTTTTTTACATTGGAGCAAATTTGATCCAAACCAAGACCAGGAAGTAGGGGACAAGAGAGAGGAGTCAATAATTTTTTTTATCTACCAACCCCCTCCTTTTTTTTCTTTTTAATTTTATAGGCAAGAACAATGTCCTGGGCTACAGACAACTATTACCTTTAGTTCTGAACAATGTCTGTAGTCTCCAAAGAGTGTTCTAAATTCCAAGGGTGCCAAAGGTTAGTACTTTCCTTTGCAATGTGTCAGTTGCCCATAAAAAAAACAAACACGAATCAATTGACGTGAAATAGGACAGGAAACCTGATGGGTCCAGAGAACTGCTCTTTAGCCACACTTGGTCACACCGTTAGGTATCCATGTTGTCTTTCACTCATCTATAAAGATGATCACACATCTATTTTTTCTTCTACTGCATGTATGTGAATGGATGGAAAGATGATACCATGAAGCAGTCTGCTCAGTCTGTGCCCTTCAGATCACATTAGGCTATGACTCAGAGCCTTCACAGCCACTGTGGATACTGATGTTTATAGTCCAAGACAGCTGGCAGGTAAAAGGTTGGACATGCTATTGCATAGTACAGGTGGAAGAGAAAAGATTCAAAGTCTAAGTGATATGAGCAGTGAAGAACCACCTGAAATGAATTCTTTGCCCTGCTTTTTTTTTCTAATTTCCACATTTGTACATGCGATTACTATATGCCCTTATTTCTCTGTTAAAAGTTAGAATTCATGACTTTACAATAAGAGGCACATCCTAATCAACCTGTTTTTTTAAACATCAAGATCTTTAATCAATTTCTTAGGCAACTACTCATGTATTTATTTATTTAGAAAATGTATATTGCTGCCTAATCACTCATGGTGACTCAAGGCGGCTTAAAGGACATAAAAACACTCATCCCAAAGTTGAGCTAAAATGGATTCCTAGACAGCAGAAGTTTTCAGCACCTTGACCATCAGGTAACTGGGAAGTTTTCAACTTGGCATCTTACACAAGACTTGAAACAAATTTGGTAGCCATCTACAGGCCTCTCATGTCAGTTTTATTTATCGGATTTCCCAGATGGTAACTATGGACTCCAGTGAGGCCAATTCAGACACAATGGTGTTCTGGAAGTACCAACATCAATATTTATCTATCAGGAGGAAATCAAAGCTTTTGTATCTTCAATTATCTACAGTTCCTCTGATACCAATGCAAGTACAGTTAGTGGAAAGAAACCAGCAATCCTACAGGTAGGTTAGCTATGTGAATTTGCTGCAGCATAATCACAAAGATACTCAGGGATTAAAAATTATTTGATTTGTCAATTACCTCCTCTTCATCAGATGCATACATATTCATTTGATATGGGCCTCTGATTGCAATGCTGCAATTTAGGCAACGTGATAAATCAAAATATGGTTTGTTAAACACCTCTTAACATGGCTTATTAAATAAGTCCCAATGGCCTAATTCATACAAAACTCTTAACTCAAATGTCTGGTCATGTATCATACGAAGTCTAAAATAAACAAAACTACATTGCAACAGAAGAAAATCTATATAGTGGTAAAAGAAGTATGGAAGATAACGGATGACAAATTGCTATCCTGATATTCATAAAACAGTTGTTCAGGGTGATGCAGAAATTCTTGCTGGAGTGCAGTCACATGATCTAGCATCTATAATCCTGGTTTAGTTTTGGTTGTCTCTCAGGCATCTGATATGAGGTAGCCATCATATTAATTTTGCATGATACAGGTGATGCAAAATACTGGTGGTTTGTAGAAGGGAGACAAGTCAATGACCCATTTGATCAGTGCTAAACTATGGTTAGCACCAGCCATGGTGTGCTAATGATCCTATAGTGTTTTTGTTTTTAAAAGACAAAAATCTATTCCAACATGTTTTATTCCTGGCATTTAAAAAATCTGCTTTTAAAAATTAGAATTCCCACATTCAGATGTTATAGTGAAATGTAGTTAGTTTATAAACAAAAGTTAATAATTGGGTTATTTTATCCTAGCACATGAATGTATCTATCTATATAAAAAAGAGAGTCATGTGGAAAAAGAATACTTGAAATCAAGGCTCATCCAGGAATGATAAAGAATTATTTAAGTTCAAACATAGGTAGAACATACTACAAATGCAAAGGGCTATATCAAAAGCAAGGGAGAAAAATTAGACAGAAAAAACAAGCTACTAAAGTAGCCCAATTATAGTTTAAATTAATCTCTGTATTGCATTACTTAATTAGAACAGGAATCCCCAAAACAGATGTGCAATTACATAATAAATCTACAACAGTTCAGATGCAGTTTAGTTTAATCTATTGCAAGGAAAGGCTGTCTTGGTTTTGTTTTTCTTTGCATGGTCCTAAAAAGTCACCCAAGCCACCAAAATAAGTGGCATTTAGCCAAAGTTCAGTTTATTCAAATATGGAAGACCAAATAAAACTTGTACAAAAGCGTGTCCTCCAAGTAGTTATGAGCACTGGTAAATCAGCATTTGCCATCATTTATTGCTACACGAACATTGCCGGTAAAAGATTTGGCATCTTTTGAAGGAAAGTCATTTCCCAACAACTACGCACATTTACTCAGAGTAAATTTCCTGACTTAAAAAAAAATAGACTTTCTGGAATTTTGAACAGATAAGTTTTTTTTCCCATTCCAGTTTATCTTACATGAGCAAATATTGTTTCAATGACACAGTTTTGTGATACCTGACTCAGCAAAGAAGACTAAAAATTAGTTGAGATTATCTTATGGCAAAAAGTTTCCATGTGAATTTAAACAAGATTTCCTCAAATTAGAACCTTTCATGTTATAGATTACAACTGACCAATGGTAAGTCAGGCTACCCCTGATTTGCACCGTATTTCTGCAGATATTGATACCTCTTTGAATGAGCTGTCATATATCCTCTATAAATAGAAAAGAAGCCCATTGCTATTCAAAATATGATTTCTCCTTTTTTCCAAGCCAACAAGCATGCACATTTCATGGTGTAAAAGGGATCTGTCAGTCGGGGTATACAAGGAAGATACAATTTTGCACAGCTGCTCTATTTGTTATGACATCCCCACACTGTGCATGAAGTAGGCATATCGTTTTTAAGAAAAATATATCAGAATCACGTGCAGTTTCTGCTAATTTAGCGGCACCATGTACATTTCAGAAATGGGCTGAAGCCTACAAGACTAAAAATGGAGGCAGGGAAGTTCTCTGTTTTGAGCCAAATGTCCTAAGAGGCACAGTTTTAGACATCCACTTGGAAAACAATAATTTGACTAGGTGGTAGTCCTCACGGTCGTCGTGCAGACTTCTTAGGAGAACCCTTGGTTCTAGCCCTTCCTACACCTGAATACAGTGAATTCATGGTTCAACTTTCAGTTCCAAAGTGTAGGCCCAGCAGTTCTCAACAAAGAAACTACCACTAGTGGGAAAACCCTCAGTTTGGTCAACCTCAGCTTCTCAGCTCACGCTCTTCTCCATCTCCTTCGGAAAGAGATTATTTTAGCAGCATGTTCAGGGGTAGATCTTCACTGTGCGCTCTGGAATAGAGAGAGATTCTCAGCCAAAGTCACCTCAAACCACCCTCAGTGATTAAACCACCATTTCCAAGGCCTTTGTAAAAACAAAACAAAAAAACAAAAAAAAACCCACCCTATACAAAACAACAATATTTTTTCCACCAGGACTTGGAGAGGTTTTTCATCTTGTCTGGAGTCCTGTTTTTGGATTTCTTTGGCTGTTGCTGAGTATCCGAGTAGTGAATGCCAGCCACAATGGCTGCATCAAAGACTTCTTTGAGGTTTTTCTGAGTCAAAGCGGAGCACTCGATGTAAGAGGCGGCTTTTATTTCCTCGGCACAGAGCCTTGCGGCTTCCTCCGCCACAGGCTTCTCTTTGCATTTGTCAAGCTCAATGAGTACTTTGACGTCTTCTCGGAGGTCCGATTGGGTCCCGACGAGAATAATAGGGGCCTTGGGGCAGTGACATCGGATTTCAGGGACCCATTTCTCGGTCACATTCTGGAAAGATGAAGGGCTCACTACACTGAAGCACAGCAAAAAGATGTCTGTGTTGGTGTAGCACAGTGGGCGGAGCTTGTCAAATTCATCCTGTGCAAAAATAAAAGTAAGGTGAATAGTAACTTTAGAGTAACAAAAGGTTCTTTCTATGCTCCCTAAAAGCAATGTGCAGGATACAAAGTGGGGGTTTTCCTTACTGATGTATAGCAAAATCATTCTTATCAGCTACTAAATGAGCACAAAACATGTTCTATAAAAATAACAACCATGACTGTTTTGCAAGGGAGAGTCATTCCCATCCACTGTACCAAGGTGGCATGTAGCAAGGTGTCTGAATGCTAGCTCAGAGAGAAGGAAAGAAGACATGGAAGGCAAAAGTCCCTGAACAGAGAAAACTAACAACTGTAGAGGAAATTAGAACTCCTTGACACAATTTTATTTTTGTTGTTTCATATGGAAAATTATTTAGTTGTGCACTGTGGCACAACTACTTGGCAAAACCTCAAAGAGACTGTCCCATGTGGGTCCACAATAGAGAAGTGAGCGCACAACCAGGTACAGCATTCAGCATCACCATTAGCTGGCAACCATATTTGGAAAACAGAATTGATTCAAGGGATTGGCTTTGTTGAGATGCAACCTTCATTCATTCATTTCAAAGAGGCAGCCTTTTAACAGAAGGCAGGAACTATTGTTGATGTTGGAAGAACAGAAATTACAGGTGCTTCTCATTATCTGTGGGGCCATATACCCATGGTGCATATGTATGGTTGTTGAGTGTACATTTCACCTATTGTGGTTGTTAGGTGTACGTTTCACCTATTGTGGGCTTTGCCTTGCTTTTTGCTACTTTATGTACATGCAAAAAGGGTGTGTGTGTGTCAGGTTTTGACATACACATGAAGTATTTATTAATGTCTTGTTATCCATGATCATGAGGTGGGAATGGGGAACTCCCCTCCAAGACCGCAAGGGTAACCTCTATACAACATGGATTGAATACTTATATGAATTAGAGAAAATGGAAGAACTAGAGACCTTCATGAACTGAAGAACCATAAAGTATTAAAAGTATTAAAGTATTAAAAATATTTGAATTGAAAAGAAACACTGCCATATATAATCATCTTCAACTGAAGAAGACTTGCCCTAACATATCTCAGGGATCAAAATCATAAAATGGCCATAAACTGCCAATGCAAAAGATATTTAATACCGTGGCACAAAATCTGTGAATGGGTCATATCTATGCTACTGTTTGTTGTCTTTTTAATAGTTGCTTTGGTGAAGTTACTTATTAATGGACTATTTTAGCCTTTCACACCACTCCAGAACCACTTTGATAAGGGACAGTGGGGGCAGAGAATGAATAAATACAGATACCAGACAAATTTTGTTTCAGCTTAAATCTGTTACCTTAAACTATATCATGACATTTATAAATTTATTTATTTATTTATTATTAACTAATTATTTTAATTTATTATTTAATCTATAGAGAATAGCATGCTATTATGGTCCATGGGCATGAGATTTATTCAGTAGTGTCCTTTCCATCCTCCTTCCTTTAATTCAGCTACCTCGCTTTGGAGGTAGCAAACTGAATGTCTGCATAACCAATTCCTGCATATATTAGATCAAATAAATAAATTGAATAAATCAGAATTCTGGAATTGTTGACTCAAGTTGACTCAAAACATCTTCCTTGAAATACAACTGCTAGGATTGCATTTCACATTGAGCCGTTTTTTTTGGACAAACCACAAGGGATTGCTTCTTTCATACAATAAATGCTAAGACATAAGCTCTGGTTTAAAACCATGGGATTTACCCACACTCTGATAAAATTATAGTTTAACATAAAATTTGAAACCAGCCAAAATGAATTTTGTATCTGGTGAAGTATTGGCTCAATAATAGTGCTCAAACCTTGGATGACTTTAATTGTTACTGTCACAATGTGCACTTATTGCCACTGTAACTGGGTCTGTCCATCTTGCTGCTGATCATCAACTTCTCCTTAGACCAGGGGTCTCCAACTTTGGCAACTTTAAGACTTGTGGGCTTCAANNCCCAGAATTCCTCAGCCAGCAAAGCTTTGCTGGCTGAGGAATTCTTGGAATTGAAGTCCATAAGTCTTAAAAGTTGCCATGGTTGGAGACCCCTGCCTTAGACCAAATGTTTGTCTACCCCCACCCCAGATCATGTGGCTCCTTAAAGAGACAGCCACAGACAAAACATGCATGCTCAAACTTAATCTGAAGTATCTTTTGCATCCCAAGAACAACACTCTTCTACCAATCTATCTTTATTTATCTTTCACTTCTCTGCACAGGGGAAATTTGTTTGTTTGTTTGTTTGTNATCCATCCATCCATCCATCCATATTGAATAACAAAGAGTTTTGCTACTGAAAGACAAAGTTGCTGGAAATTTGAAATTAATTTCTGGCAATTTGACACACCAAGGAAAGAATACAGCATCCAAAACTCATGTTGATAATACAATCGCCTGCTTTAGGTTAATATTTACTATTGCCTTATACTGCAACAGTCTGCACTAAAAATAACCCCTTATACTTTCCTTTCCCAACTTCCTGGTTCAATACAATGAACGTTGTCTTATGCTCCATTTTGTAACTCTTTACACAATATGCTTTTGAAAAAGCTTGGCTTTTCTTGTTAAATCTGAACTCAACTTTCTTCTTGGAAAAAGAGAGATCTAAGTAAAAAGGGAACAGCCTGATAATTATACAAGTTCCAAGAGCTAAAGTTGAGGAAAGTAAACAGAGGAAAATATTAACATGGCAACAAATGGCCTCCTGAAGAGGTAGGATTTGTCTCTTGTGCTGGTATTTCAATTAAAACCCAGCAATGTTTGTCAGAGGGCCTTAAGTTAACACGTGCAAAGAGCAAACAAACACGCTCTGAAATATCCCTCCTGTGTCAACATTTTGCTGCCAAGGTGGAACTTGTTTATCAATTTACAAAGGGTTTTTTGGTGGTTTGAGGTTCATATTTGAAAAAAATACAGATGTGCAATCCCCTTTTCACTTGAATTCATCTGCAGGGGTTTTTCTCAAGAAAATTGAGATCTAGGAGGGAAGGTTTCATTAGCTCACTTATTTGACAGATGTAACTCCAAGAAAACAAAGAATAAAACAAAGCACTCATCTCTTGGCTAAGGAATTACGCATGTGGGGTGCCATATGGCAGCCATGTGTACCTACAAGGTTTGCTGTTTTAAATAATTGCATAATTAGAAATCATGTTATGCGTCTTACAGCTCAGGGGAACAATTGTAAATGTACACAACTGAGGAATAAATGGAGAGGTCAGGGCAAGGTAGAAATGTGAAAGCCCCTAGATAATCAAAGGCTCTTGTCTCATCCCTTATCATCACCAAGCACACTCCAGAAACAGCCTTGCTTGACAAAAAAAAAAAGGCATTAGCATCCATAGTTCCAAGAGGCTTTCTAAAATCCAGGGGGAAAAGGTTACCAGGGCCTACAGCTGATGCTTCCTCTGACTTGATTATCTGACGTCAATCAGAAGTAGTAAAATAAGTGTTATTTCTTACAATGCATGTCCCACCATGCTCATCATAAAATTCCAGATGATTTTTAGTCATTAAAAGGCAGTGAAACCTACAATCTGAATCACCCCTGAAAATTTCATAAAAACCATACTAAAATCCAGTCTCCACGATTTAAAAATCAAGACAATGACTAGCACTAGACTCCAAACCTTACAGAATAACAGCATTGTAACTACCTTTCTTTACAACTAGCGGTGGAGGGTAGCCTCAAGAGAAGGTGTTCCCCCAGGCAGGGACAGTAACTGAGAAAACCTGTTAAAATGGAAACGAATGCAGTGCCTGCAAGAATCTTATTATTGTGCTCAAGTGGTTCTTATGTGTCACCAGGTGTGCAGCAACAGTTTCCAAGTAATCCTGAAAGGGAGTTCTGGGTAAAGCACTTTGCACTAATCCAGCGGTCTCCAAGCTTGGCAACTTTAAGACTTGTGGACTTCAACTCCCAGAATTCTCCCTGGGAGTTGAAGTCCACAAGTCTTANAGTTGCCAAGTTTGGGGACCCCTGCACTAATCTGATCTTGAAATAAGGGTATTGAGCCCCTGATCCTGCAAACTTCTTCCATTAGAAGCACAGGAGTATTTTGATAAGAAAATAGGAAGCACAGACAGCAGGCAAGGTTTAGGGACAAAACCCAAGGTTCTACTCTTTGAAGGACTTGAAGTCATATATGAGAGTCAGTTTGATGTAGTGGTTAGGGCACTAGGCTAGATATTGGGAGAGTGCTTTTTGGCCCTCTAGCAGGGTGACTCTGGGTCAGTCACTCTCTTTCAGCTCAAGAAAGAAAGCAGTGACAACCCAATTCTGAAAACATTGCCAAGAAAACCACAAGAACTTGTTGAGGCAGTTGCCAGGAATTAAACCTTCCTCTAAGAATGGATGGAGAAAGAGAGAGAAACAGAGAGATCTCCATTACTGTTGATGGACATAAGTTTCTAAGACAGAGGAGCACAATCTAGCCCTCAAGGCTTGACTGGACCTAAGAGACCTCCAAAGTTTGTTACTGAACTCTAATATGTCATGTACCAGAAGAGGAAAATGTTTTAATGCATGACCCGAGGGATATCACAATCACTTTTAATTCTAACTGGATATAATTGAAATGACCCCAGCTTAAGGTTTCTGTCCTGTTCCTATCCACTTTTTGGGTTTGAAAGCTAATGTAGCCTTCAGCCTAGAAAATGTTATGCAATCCTGCTATAACTCCAGCACACCAATGGCCAGCAAGGAACAAAAAAGCTTTTTCTCTGGATTTTGAATGGTAAATAGTGTCAGCCTCAGATCCACCAGACAAATAGGCTGCCAGATACAAATATATATGTGCCCACAGGTACAAGTTCATTCTCTGCAATCTTTCTCTTTCTCCACCGCACATATACATCTCCACATACCGCATGCTTTCTTTCACACATGACACTCTTGCAAACCAATGAAACAACTCTTTTCCTCTTCCCAAGGATATGTTGCCACCATATCCCTTTCAGGGACTGTCACTGTCCTGGTGACAAAGAAGCTGTTATTACTTTGGGCCCTCAGGGCAACAAAAGAGCCACTTCTTCCCAGCCATGGCTCAAGGAGGGAATGTGGGCTCCTGGGCTCCTGATGTCACCCTGGGAAACCGTCTGGGACACAGCGGCACTGCTCCCAGGCTATCACCACGGCAACCCAAGTGCCCAGCCAAAGGCTGCAGGGGAAGGTTCAGAAAAGCAGGCCAGAAGGTGGGCAAAAGCGAGACAGTTCCTCAATGGCAGTTGTGAGAAGGTGGCAAAGGGTCTTAGGGCAAGTCTGACCTGGGAAACCAACGTACCGCAGGGAAGCCCCTTCCCCCAAGGTTAAGGACTTCTGGGGAACTAGGAAGGTGGGATCTTCTAAAAGGAGTCCAAGGTTGATTTTTTTTCCATCACAGATTCGCAGATGTGTGTGTGTATGTATGTNTGCGTGTGTGTGTGTGTATGTGTGTGTGTGTGTGTGTGTGTGTGTGTGTGTGTGTGTGTGTGTATATATATATATATATATATATATATATATATATATATGTGACACACATATACTCACATACACACACAGTAGGAAAACCGCTGTATCAATTATGTAAGCAGCTTTACTGACCTGCCCGGCTGTGTCACAGAGTTGGAGTCTCACTGGTCGGCCATCTACAGACACTACAGCTGAAATGGAAGGAAGTGGAGAGTGAGAAAAACTTTTACTCGTGAAGGAAGAATTACATCTGTCCTCACTTTAATCATTTACCTTTGGACCAGTTTGAGTCCACTTTAACAGCTTGCAGAGCCCCAAGTCAGCTTCTTCTCCCCAGCCTCCCCCACTATTCCCAACAATTCCTGGGTTTACACAAGCCCTTCAGGGCTTCCGGTTTTGGTTACAAAGCAGAAAATTGTGACGGAAAGACATTTGCCCCATACAAAAAGAGAGTTGTCTGAAACACAAAGGAGGATTTTGCTCTGCAAACACTCTCTAAACATGCTTGAAGATTGATTTAAAAGCTTACAGACTGGGGAACTCCTTCCCCAATGCTTTAAATCACAAAGGAGACAATACAAATATTTACATATTTCCCCTGTGGAGAAATCTCCTCTTCTTATTCTGCTGTTGTTCTTTGTGGGTTAGGTTGAAGTCTGCCTCTCTCCCTGCACCCACCCCTTATTCAAGGCTAAAGCTCCTCTCTGGGGGAGATGGGCACTTAAGAAATGTGATTGATAATAAATAAATAAATAAATAAATAAATAAATAAATAAATAAATGTTGCTTTTGGTTACTCTATCAATCTGCAACACTGACAGCAAAATTGTGCCCTTCAGGTATTTAGAACAGCAGTATATTATACTATAAGAATAAGGCAATAAATGTAAACTCTCAAAAATTGTACAAAATTGTACAAGTCAAATATTTCATTGGGAGTTTTTAACTGGTGAATTATAACAAACCACAACAATAGAAAAGTATATACACTGGTGATTATACAATGTTTTTAAAAAACCAAATACAGTGATTAAAATATACATTAAAAAAATGAATACAAAAGGCAAATCTTCCATTGTACAAACACAAGTTTACAAAGCTTATTATTTGGGAGTAAATTTCGCTAAATTCAAGGGAACGTATTGTCCAGTAAACTTAAGAGTGGCTTACAGGTCTTGCAGGAAACAGGGTAATTTAGAGTACAGATAACTAACTCCTATTTTATATTATCACAAAATTCCTTGCATTTTCACATCAGGTCAATACAAGAGTGCACGTCCTCCAATGCTGGCTGGAAAAACATGTTCCTGCACTGAAAGAAATACACACGAAACTCTCACAATTGGAGCCCAGTGTTTGTTCAGTGTTTGCTTTCAAGCACATAAAAGCTCTCCAAACCTTACAGAAAAGATTCAATTTAACACAGATACCGCCCTGGGGGAACCACCTTTTCAGGAGAAAAGTCAAGTAACAGTGAATATCTTTTTCCAAAGACAAGCATGGTGAGCCGGTGTTTTCTCTCGCTTCAGAGCACCACCATTTTTTATTAAATAATTTGGGAAGTTGTCAGGGGCAATGTAATTACAAACATTCACAAAGCACGCAGCAGAAAGCTCTCTCCACAATCGTTTTCAAGAAAAAACAAAAGCAAGTCTAAAGTAACCTGGTGGGAAGAAGGGTGAGTAGGAGTTACCCTGGGTCTTAAAGGATAAGGATTATTATGAGTTAGCCCAAAGGATTTCTAAAGTAAGAAAGAACTGCAATATTCTAGAAAATAAAGGAATAAAAAACCCAAGGCTAGACAACAGAGTGTAACTTCCTTGACCCTGAGATAACAGAGTAACACAGTTGAAAGGTCTAATCCAAACTCCCTGCTATAGAAATAGATAAACCGAAGTATGCCAACACCCCAAAATTACTCAGTTTTATATGTTGTATCACACCAGCACTCCCTCCAGCAAGGATTAGCAACATTCCTAAAGATTCTGATTTTAATGCAGTTAACAAGTTACTAGTCCTCATCACTGGGACTAGTGGAAAAATACAGCAGATAAGGAGCGCATATTCCAAAATTAACTACACAAAAAGGACACTGTTTTTTTTTAATGTTGGTGGGCCGATGGCAATAAATTCCCCTAAATGGACTGAAACTTCCCAATAAATGAGGGAAACATCATGCTACCCTCATAGTTTTAACAAGTGGCATATATGTGTGTGTGTGTGTGCGTGCGTGCGTGTGTGTGTATACAAACACACACACACACACACACACCTTGCAACAAATAAAAGATGCCCAGGATTTAACACCGGTAACAAGAACTCGCTACACAATCGCGTGTGCAAAACCAGCCACATCTGTTCGACTCTTAACTACTGGATCAAGCAGAGTAAAGGTCAGAAATGGGCTTGCCCGCCTTAAGGGAGACATCGTCTGCACTTCCAAAGGTTGGACAAACGACTCTGGCAGCTGCTTTTGCACGCCGGTGTCTTCTCCAGGCACAGAAATCGGGGTTGCGATCTTTCTGTTTTCCTTTTCCCCCGGGCCGGGATTTACAAGCTCATGAACCCCGCCCCACTCGCAATTAGGGATCGATCCATTTCGTTGGCCTGTGCGAGCCCTTCTTCCCAGCACCCTCCCTCCCGTAACTAACCCCGACGTGAAAGAGCGATCAGGCCAGGCCAACCTTCACTTCCACGCGTACCTTCCTTCCTTCCTTCAGTCCGCGGGCACCGCCCCTTCCCCGAGTTGGAAGATTCAAAATCAAACCAGAGGAGACGCCGCCGAGCAAATCGGGCGAGGAATAGCCGGACCGTCGGCTCGATCCCAGGCAGCGCTGAGATC
>AZIM01001907.1:428278-439982 GCA_000516915.1 Ophiophagus hannah | reverse complement strand
TCTTTGAAGACATTTCACTTCTCATCCAGAGCTGAAGAAGCTTGTTGAATGAGAAGTGAAACATCTTTAAAGAAAAACCGGAAAGTCCAGTTGTCTCTTCGAAAAACATCTTTGTGATTTAACAGACACCTTTTGTCTCAAAATGTCTGATAATTTAAAATATTATTGCATTTAAATTTTCTCAATAATCTAAATAATTCTCAGTAATCAAAAAGCAAAAAAGACAGTATTTTTTTTCATCTGTCACTAGGAAAGAGGTGCGGTGGCTCAGTGCCTTAATGACCTGGAAATGGTTTCTGTTCCAGTAGTTTGAGTCCTAGCACTGTGTGTCGGGATAAACTCCTGTCACTCGACTCAGTTTCTGTCCACCTAACAATTCAAAAGCATGTTCTCTATGCAAGTAGATAAAATAGGTATGGGAAAGGGATGAGTTGCTGCTCTGTGCAGGCAGTCAGATTCCTGCCCTCTGAATCCTGTGATGCAACTCTGGGGGGTGGAGGGGGCCTTGAATGACCCTCTGGAAGAGTTGTTTGTCTTTTTTTCTGGTGAGAAGCCAGCTCAACCCCTTGTGGCACACCATGAGAAGTGTGCAAGCGTTTCCTACAATAGACCTGGCAATTTGATAGTCAAACTACTATTCTACAATTGCACTGTAATCTCCTAACTAATGTAACAATATGGTCATCATCTTCATCATCACACTAGGAAAATAATCAGTAGGAAAGTTTGTTTTGGGAAAGCATTTCAAAGCTGGGTTAATTTTGCTGAAAATTTCTTGGCTATTTGTTTCATATTCAAATTCTCAGCCAGTCCTTGAGTATTGAAGATTTGTCCTGAAATGAATTCAAACTCCAGCTCCTTTGTAGTGTAATGGTGGTTTATTCATTAGCTCAGCAAACAACAAATACTCTTATCTGACAAGAAAGGCTAAAAGCCAGGCAAGATTAGAGTTGGGTTTGAGTTTGCTCCCTTTCCTTTTATTACCATTATCATGAATCACACCCCACCACACCCAGGCCTATACGCAGTTCTAGTTCTGGCCACGCCTAACCCATTATCCCTAAATGCTATTAACCCTATAACATGTCTACATCCCTAACCTATTCCGACCCTCACTAACTGATNCTTTCCTTTTATTACCATTATCATGAAACACACCCCACCACACCCAGGCCTATACGCAGTTCTAGTTCTGGCCACGCCTAACCCATTATCCCTAAATGCTATTAACCCTATAACATGTCTACATCCCTAACCTATTCCGACCCTCACTAACTGATCCCAATCTGGTGCCACCTTCACCATGTTTAACCTAAGGCTTACTTACCACCTATATGTGCCCCAACCCCCTCTAACAATATGCACCACATCAATACATGAAAAGAGCCATTTCCAGCCCCACAGTTGCTTCAGAATCCATCCTCCAGCCCCGCAGTTGCTACAGAATCCATCCTGCAGCGACTCTCAACACCATTGGCCAGCATACAAGCAGAAATACAGATTCAGCAGCGGCAGAGATAAGGTGACATTCTCCATGGCCAGCTGACTTGCTGCGAGGCGTGTTTGGAGCTGACGGGCTCCGTAGCAAACTCGGAGCCTGACACAAATATAAAATAAAATATATCTAAAATCACAAATGAATGTTTTCTCAATTCATTGACTTCCTAGACACCTGTGCAGTTAAGGTTTTATTATAAGTGAAGAATCTGACTTTTTTCCCCATTATAACATATGGAGAAGTTCTTTGGACTGAAAACATTCAGATGAATATCAAGATATATACATGGAAAAACAATTGCATTGAAGCCAGTATCTTTATGATACATTAAAAAAAGAAGTCTAGTTTTTTTAAAGTATTATTTGTGACTACTAATGCCATGGCTGCTTTGTTTTAGATATTTTGGGATTCTGATTGTACATGACATCTGATTGACAACCCAATCATATTATTCTATAGATTTTTGAAGCTCATACACTACCAGAGTGGCTATCTGTCATCATAAAAAGCCATATATCACCATCAGAATTAAATTATACTGATGAGATTGCTTCAGTTACAAAGTAGCTATTTTTCATGAGCTATCCATTTTGGCAAGGAGATAGAGCATCATGTATTTGAAGCAAATTGCTACTGATGTCTGTTGAATATTCCTTGTGTGCCTTGGGCCCACAAGCAACCATTAAAAGGTCACTTAATAAATTTAAAATAGAAAAATATTAATATCATGCACTTGTTTTATGAAAAATAACTTCAATATCTGTGCCATTTAACTATAAAAGTCCAGAAATAAGCAAACTTAGCCTAGATTTATGAAATTGTATGGTATGAACTAGTAATATAATTTTAAGGCAGTTTCAAAGAAGTCATTTTGCAGAGTTTTCAATTAGATATAGTTTTATATAATATAATTTTCTGGGCTATGTTATCTATTCATTGAATAAAGGTAGAAGGTATATAGGAGAGGTTAGGAATTCTTTCGGTGGAGATACGTAAATAGTGGAATCCCCCAAGAATTAATACTGGGGCTATGGCCTTTCATCTGATTCATCAGTGATACAGAACTACAACTGAGTAATGTGCCTACCAGGTTTGTGATTGCATCATACTGTGGGCTGTAGTTAAAAATAAATGAGACATGGTAGAATCTCTAAAGAATATATCTAGTCTACAGAAACAGAAATTCAAAGTGAGTATGAGATTAGAAGTAAGTTTAAATTAATTCATCTGGCACCATAATTAGCTTTAACTACATACATCTTCCTTTTTTCATATAACTTTTAAATTTTAAGAAGAATAAGAACTACAACAAAGTTAGAACAAAAAAGTGAAAAAGACACCAATTTGAAAAAAACTAAAATTGCAATTAAAAAAGAAAATAAAAGAAAGATCTGTCAATTTCATTAATCATTCCTTCATAGTGGATCATGCTGAATCTTTCCATCTTTTGCAAGTAATAATCTTGCTCCAGTAATCATGAAATAATCTTCCATTACTTCTAACATATCCATCAACCCTAAATGGAATAGTCCTGGTTTTAATTGAATATTAATCCATAAAATTCTCTGTATCAATGAATGTATTTGAGTCCATTTTTCTTAGCTGTTTTACATATCTAAGAAGCATGATAGAGTGTCCTTTCAGGTTCTTCATATTACTACAAATGTATTCTTGCATAAATTGGTATTGACTGAGAAGAAATTTTGAAGTGAAATGAGTAGTAAAATGAAACTTGAAAAATGTGAAAAACATGTGGATTACTAGGATGAAACTAAATATGATATTGGCTATTTCCTATATGTTATTTGCTGTATCATATAAAATACTAAAACAAGAGTCTTTGTTCAATAAAGAGTATATGCTTGATGGTGGATGGCTTCCGTTTGTTTCTTTGTACCAGTAGAAAATCTGGAATGTTAGGAAAGATTTGAGAATTGCTATTAATTGGTGTCAATTATGGAAAGTTTTATAGGATATATTTAAGCCTTACATGGATTACTCTCATGGTTTACCTGTAAATAATTAATGTGAATTTACATATATTATGAAATTGGTTTGTGGTTGCTTTCTGGTAAGTTTCCTTGCTAATGTGAAGGAATATTTGTCTACCTACATGCTGAGTGTGTGTGTGTGTGCATGTGTGTGTGCATGTGTGTGTATATATGTGTGTATGTATGTGTGTATATGTGTATGTATATGTATAGTATATAGTGTATATGTGTATGTATGTATAGTATATATATATAGTATATTTATACGTGTCTGTATACATATACACATACACATTATGAAACATTATTTGCTTTATTTTATCTTCATTGGCTAGAAATATTCAACATATTTGAAGAGTGGAGGAGTGACATATTTTTGTGCATTCATTTGTGACTAGATTATTTTGATTGGGAGGCATGTTTTGCTTTTGTTTCAAGAAGAACAGAAGACAAATGAAATGGTAAATTAATTTTTCCCTTTAAACTTTAGCCCTGCTGTGCAAATAGCAGATTGGACAAATACCTATGACAGGAAACAATCTGGTTTCTTAATAAATGATTTCTTTCCTCCAGCTGTTCTATTTTATCAGTTTAGAGATATTAGATATTAAAATGGCGCATATTCACTAAATTGTTATATAATTGTTTCTGACTATTAATATTCAGATCACTTCCCATCCCTTAAATCTTCATCATTAGATTTTGTGGTGATTATTTGTAATTATTTGTACATTAATCACGATCTTCTAAATTCTGCTTTGTGTGTCTATTGAAAAGATGCAATTCTTTGAAATATATCATTATCAAAATATAATGAAATTTTAAGCAGGCCAGTGAGAAAAAAATGTGATAAATTGAAGCCTATACAGTTCCCGTTTTTAATTTTGGAAAAGCTTGAATAGTTTCTGAATATGAACACAACTTAGTATTTTAAATAGAAAGCATGCATTAAGTAGGGTAACAACCCCATAGAGAAATTGCTGATGTTGATCGTGGGATAGATGATCATTACAGAATGGAATCTTGCATAACTGTTTGAGAGTAGGCCGTGGAGTGCGTGTTAAGAAACAGAAAATAATTAACAATAATCAGCATCTGGCGCATACAGTCTTTGAATGTGGACTGTGAAGAAAAGAATGAAAATTTGGCTGATTGCTTAGAGCCAGTTTCAGCAAGATCTAATTGGAAGGGCCACTCCTAAAAAAGTCCTTCTGCAATATCCCTCTATCTTCTCCCCCAGCAATATCTTACAGAATGCTTTAGGATAGTAGGTTGGCCAATACATTTCACCCAATAGTTCAGAATTTTGTGACTCTTCTCCCTTCTCCTTCCAGAGAAGTTAAATGGCATTGTTCCTCAGATTCAAATTTTAGCTGGTAGATTTTTTGAACAGCAGTTCAACTTAAATTTGCTTTGAGAAAACTTAATTATGATAGTGTTTAAAATATATATAACAAAACACCTTGTTCATTCAGTGGATCTCCTCTGCCAACAAAATATAAGATGGAATGGCAACTGGAAGAAGTTATTTACCAAAAATGGCAAAGGAAGACCACACTTTATGTGTATTTTTCCAATTTATGCCAACCGTAGAATTAATAAAAATAATTTATCTCACTAATTTCAAAACATAACTACTGTCCCATTTAATATGCCACAATAAGAGTATGAGATGTAATTAAGCACCAATCAAGGCAACCAATCATCACAGATAGAGTGAGGCCATTAGTTGGGGGCTGTTTGTTATGGATTTATATGTTTCAGGTCTTGTATTATTTTTGTTTACGGTATGTATCTGAGTTTTTATAATCAACAAACAATGAAGCATATAGTTTATATTATTATTTCTGTTTTAAAGGTACATGAGATTATTTAGCGGAATTTGGATCACTCCACACTATAACTGTATAATTGCAACAACTAAAATGATCTAATCCTTGCATGTCCAAAAAATACAATACAACCTGAGTTGTTTTAAAAATAAAATTACTAGAGGCTTGTTCTCTTGGAATATTCGTTAGCTTTCATATCGGAAGCACCAAGGTGCTTCTGGATTGAAAGGATTGCTGTTGACATCACCATTGCACCAGGACACCCACTTGGGAATTCCTTCCATGTCCCAATTAATGTGCCTGCCAAAGTGGTACCTATCTATCTACTTGCAATTGCATAGTTTTGAACTTCTAGGTTGCCAGAACTTGGATTGAATGATGGGATCTCATCTTGTCACTCATCAGCGCTCATGTCTCGAATGTTAGCTTGCTGACTGTCAACACAGCATCCTAACCACATGAGGAAAAATCATGTGATACCTTGCAATATTTAAATTTATAGATTAAGACTGCCTTTAACCTAGCTGGAGATAGCAGTAGCACTTAGTCTTATATGCCACTTTACAGTGCTTGGCAGTCCTCTCTAAGTGGTTTACATAGTCAGCATACTGCCCCCAGCAATTTGGTGCCTTATTTTACCCACCTCGAAAGGATGGAAGGGTGCGTCAACCTGGTGAGATTTGAACTGCCAAATTGCAGGCAGCCAGGAGTCAGCAGAAGTAGCATGCAGAACAGCATCTAACCACTGCTCCACTGTGGTTTATCCATGGCATATCATATGAGGTTTCTAGAGAGGTATGAAACACAATCCCAAGTCTCCTTGATTGGTTAGTGTTCTGTATTCAGATATTTCAGCTTGCTTGCATTTACACAAATATAGCTGGATGACGTCATTCCCAGATAGGAGAGAGGAAAGTAATTGTTGATTGCTGAAGGGAAAAATTCAAAGAGAAAAATAGTTTCACTATTGCTTAAAATAAATACATTTACTTCTGGCTAGGGATATACTATATACATAGCCTCTATTTTTGCATTGTTAGATTATTATGAAGATTTTCTTCTATTTGACCTATCAGTGGCAGTCATTGATGAACCGTTGCAGTTTAATAGGGCACTTTTTTCTGGCACAGTTCATTCTTTTTGACAGTTGTTAGGATAAATGCCAGCTAAACAAGTATAAATGTTTCATCGGCATTATTCAGATGCAGAGGAAAAAGCCCCTTGGTAACACAGTGCATTTTAATAACCAGTTGTTAACTTACAGGCCTGACAAATATGCATTCTTTATTCATTGTAGAAGAGGAGTGGCAGGATGTACAAGTACTGGTTAAGAAAAGATGCCCATTTCTCTGTATTCAATGGCATTAATTGTAACCTTCCTTTTAGATCTATCTGAAAGGTATAAGGGCAAATATATGACTCTTCTGTGAAAATCCTGCAACCATTTTTAAAGTATCTTTCTTGTGCATAATTTTTCTCAGGTCTTTCTTGGAAGAGTAAATTGTAGGATACAATTTTGTACAAAACAGAAGATTTGATATGAAGGTTTTGTTTAAGGCTGTAATGGTAATTTTGCCAAAGCAACATTCTGAAATTCAAACGGTCATTTCTGTGGTTCCACAGATGAATATACAGTATAATCTGCAGTGATTCCAAACACACTGTAATAATGACATTCAGTGACCATTGATGCAACACTCTAAAAATCTATTTAGTCAGTTGACTTTTTAAGACCGCTATGGAAATCATTAATCAAGGCAACTGGAATTCAGAATTTAGAATATTTTTATAGTTGTTTACATACCTATAAATCACATGAATTTTCCTAATTATAAGTTTAAAGCCAGTAAAAACTATATTTTACAATGGTGATTTCCGTATATTGGTAATTTTCATTAGGTTGGTTGTTTAATCCCAGTGTACTTTTTGTAGTGCAATGTGTGTGTTTGGTAAGGGCACATGGACCCAGAAGCAAAAAGGTATCCATTGACCTTGGGACAATTACTCTCTCTCAGTCTTACAAAATGGGACAGTGGCAAGCCATTTCCAAAATCTTGCCAAGAAAATGGTATGGATTAATCCAGGCAGTCCCAGGAATCAACACTGACTCAAATATGCCAAAACAAAAAACAGCCTTAATAGGAAAAATCTTTCTTTCTCCCTGAGTCATTTCACTTTATTACACCACTATACTTGATCTCTCCTTGCAGTCCCAATATAAGCTATGTGTGATGAACCGGGGCATGGCACAAAGGCAACACAGTCAGATAATCCGTAGGAGTCCCCTTATTTAGTCAACAAAAACTGTAACTATAAGTCCAATCAAGACAAAATGAGGTCATTAGACCAGCAGGCCAGGAGCAATAATTCTAGACGTGAAGGCACAGCAATAACTCAACATGGCTGGGAAGATGCCAGGAACACAGATAACCAAAGCCAACACAAGATAAACCCATGTTTGCTCCCAGAAGCTGCTGCACTCAGCATGCATTTCTTTTAAACTCTCTTCCCAGCTGTGACTAATGAAGGGAATCAGGGCCCTTTCCTCCCCCGTAAGCTACGCAACCCATGTTGCTCTCTTCTCCGTTCCTCCCTGTGTGCCCTAGGATGAAGAGGGGTGGGTCTGGATCTTCCTCTGAACTCTTTCTCCCTTGTTCTGCCTTTCCCCTGTTCTGCCCAACCAGACTTTGCCCTTCCCCAGTTTCCTCCANNNNCAATGGAGCCACACTCCCACTCCCTGTCAGATGTGTCTTCCTCCTTGGATTCAGACTCCAACAGGGGCATGACACTATGTAAGTGAAGTATACATTATTAATTGAGGTTACTCTAGTCTTAATAGGCAAGAAGCAGTCAATGTTTAATATGACTACTAATCAGGTACTAATTAGTGGAATGAAAAGGTTAACTTATCTTAGATAATTAGTAGAATATGATAGAATGTCCTCATTTTTATGGAAATCATATCATGTAAGAAGTCATGCAGAAAGTAGATTTTCTTAAGGGTGAGACAATAAATAAAATCTAAATCTATGGTATTTTACATTAATCTGTGGTTTTATATACTATACTAGGAGCTACTCTATTTGGGAATGTGAAATTCTATAAATCCATGTTAAAAATTACTTGTTACATAGGAAAAACCATGCTTTTTATTCTTTGATGTACATGATCAGTCTTTTGTTTATATTTGCATTTTGTATAAAATATTGTTTAAGAAGAGCTAAATAAAACCTAAATTTTATTGTCAATGTTTATATGTAATTAGGAATTCAGACTCTGGATAAAGGGTCTTCTCATGTCAATCTTTCAATTATGGAAGATTATTGTCTCAAGGTTGACAGATTGCAGTCAACCAGTTTACTCAATGTTAAATCTGTGAGCAATTATGGACTTTGGTGCTGAATGCTTATCCTATTTTGTATGAACTTGCTATCAGGTAATGAAGGTACAAATATTGCCAATGGGAAACCTTCTGCCAAAATTGCTTTCTGTCAAAAGCATAGTTGTGCCATAATCAGAATAAAACCTGTTAAAAAAGTTACTTTGTAACCTAGTTATCAACCCAGTTCTTTGAAACTGACACAATGTATCAAGTTTTTCATCTTCACTAAACTGGAAAAACTAGGAAAATTGGATTAAAAAAGTTTTCCAGTTATTTGGGGACAATAAAAATATTAATGAACTTCTTTTAAATGAAAATTAGGCCATGCAAAGCTGTAGGTAAAGATAAAATAAATAGTATTTTCAAGAAATTGTTTCTTATTTTTATATATGAAACAGTTGGAGACCCAAGCAAAATATCTGAGTTCACTATCTGTCAAACTCTTGATTCTGAGCCACATAAATCAAGCTAAATATTGATAACAGGCAAGCAGTAGCTTTCAATTGCACATATTCTTACAAGTCTGCATAAAAAATATTTATTTTGAATAAAAATATGTCATGAAAAAGGATAATCTCTTTTAACATATAAACTTTTGTTATATATGTTGGACTTATCATTGTGTGTGTTTTCTGAATGTGGGTATCAGGAATTGAGATAGCCATTGTAATTGCTCTCAGGTGGCACAGTGGTTAGAATGCTATATTGCAGGCAAACTCTGCCCACAGCCTGGAGTTCGATCCTGATGAGCTCAAGGTTAATTCAGTCTTCCATCCCTTTGAGATCAGTAAAATGAGGTCCCAGATTGTTGGGAGCAAGATGCTGACATTGTAAACTTCCCAGAGTATTTTATAAAGCAGTATGGGGTGGTATATTCTAAGTGCTATTGCTGTTGCTATTGCTATTGCAGCACCATAGGGGATAGACTCAGCTTGTGATGAGAGCTTGGATATGTTTATCAAAATTGAATGTGATGGATATGCCTTAATCAGAAGGGCAGAGCATATTGACATGAAGAATTATTTCAGTTTAACTTCTTAATTAGAGAAAAATTAAAGGAGGAGGGGCAGGACTTGCCCAGTCGTTAATTACTTTGCATGAACATTATTCATACAAATGCAAATCCTAAAGAAAATTCAGAGAAATAATTTTGGTGGGTGTGGGTGTGCTGGATTTCATATTTTAGAGGTGATATAGTTGCATACATCACAGCAGAGAACTTTTTAAGAGAAATACTGCATTGATTTTTCGGAAGGAGTATTGCAGACATTTAAAAAATCATCCAAAGAAGAGTACCAGACATCCATCTGAGTCTGAAAAAAGTTGCAGCTCTTTTAACAGACATATTATGTCAATTACATAAACCAGCCACAATTTTTTTCCTTTCAAGCTCATACTGAGGCTTGAAAAATGTCAAATTGTTTCAATGAATAGCAGAAAAATGATTGTAGAAAATCCAAAATATTTCTTCCAAATAATTTTCAAAATAGGCATAGCCCTAATGGATAAATTGTGATCTGAAATACCAACAGTTACTTTATTTCTATCAAGCCAATAGCACCCTCTGGGGAATAAAAATTGCTGGAAACAAATAATTTTTGAATAATCTAGACAAAACCACATTACTTTATACATAATCATCAAAGAATATGACTTTAAGTAAGGAGATCAATCAGAAACTAATAAACAATAAATTTAAACAATTCATTACTTTTGGACAAACCACTTTTGTTTACATATTAACTGTAATCTAGAGTCTAGATTAAATTATATATTTAGAAATTACATAATCTGGAATCTTACCTCATTTATAGCTTGAATGGCTTGGGAATTAGGCTGAAAGGTAGCTACTACTGCATTCATTTTTTTAAATCAATGTCCACCATTGCTATACAGTTAGTCTTCGACTTAACGACCACAATTGTGCTCAAAATTTCTGTTGCTAAGTAAGACAGTTGTTAAGTAAGTTTTGCCTCATTTAACAACCTTTCTTATGCAGTTGTTAAATGTATCACTGCAACTGTTAAGTTAGTAAAACTGTTAAGTGAATCTGATTTCTCCATTGATTTTGCTTTTTCAGAAGGTCGCAAAAGCTGATCACATAACCCCAGGACACTGCAACCATCATAAATATGAACCAAGTGCCAAGCATCCAAATGTTGATCATGTAACCATGCGATGCTGCAATGGTCATGTGAAAAATGGTCATAAGCCCTTTTTTCAGCACCGTTGTAACTGCAAATGGTCACTAAATGAATGGTTGTAAGTCAAGGAATATAGCATTAGCAATAGCACTTAGACTTNTATACTGCTTCACAGGGCTTTACAGCCCTTCTTAATGGTTTACAGAGTTGGCATATTGCCCCCAACAATCTGGGTCCTCATTTTACCAACTTCGGAAGGATGGAAGGCTGAGTCAACCTTCAGCTGGTGAGATTCAAACTGTCCAACTGCTGGCAGCCGGTGATCAGCAGAAGTAGTCTGCAGTACTACATTCTAACCACTGCACCACTGCAACTACCTTTATTTATCTGCATTATCAGAACCAAAAATAACTGAAACCTATCTCACTTAAAGATTGAGAACAAGATGAAAGTTAGGGAAACATTGCAAGAAAAGGGGGGTGATGTTGATTAACCATGTTTGTGTTGTGCATGGCTGCATGATATAAAGCAGTGGTGGTATGCTACTGGTTTGGCCCGGTTTTGCTGAGCTGGTAGTGGCAATGAGCAGCAGAGACTGAACTGGTTCTCTCTGCCGCTCTGCTGTTGGGCTCACCTGCCCGCCCAGGCTCCCATACTCACCTTTATCTTCTTAAGAAGAGTGCTGTGTGGTAGCTGCTGAAGCGACCAAGAGAGTGCAGGCTTACAGGAGCTGAGTTGGAATGCCTCTGCACCTGTGTAAAAACCTCTGCATCTGTGCAAAGTGTGTGTTTGGCATGCACGTGCACACAAAGTGCCCACCAAGCCACGCCCACCGAACCGGAGGCAAAACCTTTTGA
>AZIM01001907.1:411029-426442 GCA_000516915.1 Ophiophagus hannah | reverse complement strand
ATGTATATGTATATGTATATGTATGTGTGTATGGAGAGAGAGAATCTGGAGCAAGTGTTTCTTACAAACTGATGTTGAAAGCAAGTAATTTCAAAAGCGTTCAGCTTTCCAACAATTTCTTTGTTCAATCACACAGCATGGCAAAGAAATGACATCTAAGCTATGGTTTTTCTCTGCTATTTCTTTACCTTCCTGACTCACAGCATTGCTGACCTTTTAAAGATTTTCTTTATATCTTCTCCATGGTCATATTAAAGCAACATCAAAACACAATGGATCATGATTGTGCTTTACCCAGGACTCCCTGCAAAAAAATGAAGAAAGAGAAGGAGGGGGGAGGAGGAGGGGGAGGAAAAGAGAAAGAAAAAAGGAAAAAACATAGACCCTAATGAAGTTCAGGAGTGTGTTTATATCTGCAGTGCCAGAAACCAGATAGCTCTATGGATAACCGTTATTAAAAATCAGAAGTATGTCATTTATTCTGTAAGGCACTTTTTTTTAATTATGAGAATACAACACAATACATCCAATTTTGTTATACACATATACATTTTACTTCATCATTTGTAATCTCCTTATTTAATATATTAATTATTAATTAATCTAATCATAACTACTAATATTTCTACCTTGTCTTCTGCTATATAACCATTGATAAAATTTATTCCATGTTTNTTATTTAATATATTAATTACTAATTAATCTAATCATAACTACTAATATTTCTACCTTGTCTTCTGCTATATAACCATTGATAAAATTTATTCCATGTTTTATAATATTTAGACTGTCCTTTGCCTTTTATTTCTAAAGTTAACCTATCTGATTCTATACATGCCATAATTTTTCTTATTATTTCTGTTTCTGGAGGTATGATTTCATTTTTCCAGTATTGTGCATATATTATTCTAGCCGCCATCAATACATGTACTATTAGATACATTATTTCCTTCTTAATTTTTCTGATATTATTCCTAGGAGAAAAAAATCTGGTTTAAATGGAATACACTCTCCCACCATTTGTTCTATCCATGTTTGAATCAGTCTCCAAAATTTTTTTTTTGCAGCATTGCAAGTCCACCACATGTGAAAAAATGTGCCTGATACATCTTTACACTTCCAACAATTTGGAGATATATTTTTAAACATTTTAGAAAGCCTTGGTGGTGGAAGATGCCACCTATAAATCTTTACATTTCCAATAATTTGGAGATATATTTTTAAACATTTTAGAAAGCCTTGCTGGTAGAAGATGCCACCTATAAAACACCTTATAAAGATTTTCTTTATAAGCCGTAGCCAATGTTATTTTCTTATTTGTGGTCCAAAGTTTTTGCCATTTAGCCAATTCAATATTATAACTGAAATTTTTTGTCTATTCCACCATTGTTTCTTTAACATGTTCTTCCTCAAGTTTGTATTCTAATAAATATCTATACAATATTTTTATTAATTTATCATCTGTCTCTAACAATAACTTATCTAGAATTGTTAATTCTTTATTAATACACCATATTTTTCTGTCTTGTGTGTATCTTGATTATATTTGTAAATAAGACCACCATATTTATTTTGAACCCCTCACAATGAGCACAGTAAAGCATAGAAAACATTCAGCAGAGTCAATGTCTCAGGATAGTTCATATTTAGAGATATCACACAGGAAGAAGCATGACAGAAGGCCAAAATGAAGCTTTTATTTCATTTTAAGGTAGGAAACATTTGCATTAGAATACTGCTTCTTCTAGAGCGAGGGTATCAAAATCAAGGCCCGTGGACTGGATCTGGCCCATAGGGTGCTTAGATCTGGCCCGCAGGGCTGTCCTGGGAACAGCAAAGTACTGGCCCGCGATGCCTCTGCCAGAAAAAACGGAACTCGGGAAGGCCTCACATTGTTTTTGCTTGGGCACCCCAACATGACTGATGTCAAGCTGACCATGCCCACCCTGGCCATGCACACCTGCCCCCCCCCAGGTCAAATACAACCCTGATGCGGCCCTCAGTGAAATCAAGTTTGACACCCCTGTTCTAGAAATTTTAATGAAGAAAGTAAATCAGTGATATGGAGTCAGACTTGTGTATAGGTAATCATTGACATAAAACCACTATGGAACCTGCCCATTATGGTTGTATGTTGTAATAATCATCAAACATATCTATCACATGATTCACCTGATTTTACTATCTTTTTTGCAGCAGTGAATTCTATGTCATTAAATGAATCTGTGGACATTAAGTAGATAATGTCATTAAGCAAACAGTGGTTTGCTATGGTGCAGTTTTGCCAAAACCCAGAGATGCCATTTTTTTTGCAAAACTCTGATACAATGGTCACATGACCATGAGATTTTGCTAACAATTATGAATATAGCTGTGTTGTCAAATGCCCAAACTTTGGGCTCAACCGCCAGAACTTCACAATCATAAATCCCCTTTTTGTGTTGGCGTAACTTAAAATGGTTACTAAGCAGTTAGTCGTAAATTGAAAACTACCTCAATGTGTCGTTTCATTTCTGTTTCTGTACAACCATATTCATATGTCCAATAATGATCCATCAAGTGCTCTGTATATCATTTTCACAGGCTTGTGAAATGAACACAGAACTATTGTTGAAGTGGAAAAGGCATTCATTGACCAAATGTTAATTTGTGAAATTGCCTCATTATCTAGCTCTGGTTTACTGTTTCTTATATATATCATGTTTGAAAGTGAACTAGTGGAGAAAGTTGCCTGCTAACCTTATCAGGTATGTTCTAATTCCCCTTTTCCCTTTATTAGAGATGGCTGTGACTGCAAATTTTAAATTTAGCTAAGAATTTCCAAACAGCTATAGTTCGTTGAAAGGAAGACATCTCATATAAAACTAGAAGAAATTTCTTGTGTAAAAATAAACTCTCTATAAACTAGAAAGACAACCCAATGCCTGTACAATTTTCTAATCCCACAGCTTGATATTTCCTGGCATTGGTTGTGCTTTGTCTGAAGTATTGACAGATTAATAGGTCTTCAAAACATACAGGAGGGATTCAGATGTCATGTAAAGGAAGAGAGGGCAAAAGGTTGTTCTTTAAATGGCTGCACATTAAGGTGCTCTTATAAAGAAGTAAAAGAGCTCTTTACGGATCTCTGGTCTTTGTATTTAATACATACACAGGGGAACAGGTTGAGTGCCTGAAGCATCCATGCCATCACCTCCGCTTATATAGAGGGAAGAGCTTTCCTCTCAGCACCACTTTTTTCCCCCTCCAGCTTCACCTATCATAATACCAGATGGTGACAACACATGGTACTAACATTCCTTGTAGCAGTCACCCTCCTTGACCATCAAATTTTGACCTGGCCCTGATTAGTCTGCTAACTGACCTAGTTTGCTCAGCCAAGGCTTGTTTCAGTTGCTTGTTTTATTGGTGGAAGGGAGGAGGAATGGAGAAAATATACCTATCTCACTCTAATTGGATGGATGGGGGAGAAGTCTTGGATGTAATCTTGTTTTTAAAACATAAAAATAATGTCTATACAAATGTGCCTAGCAAAGCAGCAATGCTTTCAGTACCAGAATACACAGAAAATGCTTACTGGAAGAATCAATTTTCCCCAAATAAGCAAACAAACCAAGGGTGGATTTTTTTTTTTTTTTAAATGTGGCTGATTCGTAAAGTAAAATGATTGTGCAGGGGTGAGAGATTCCCCCCTTCTCTTTCTCTCTAACTAAAACTATCATCTACTACACTAAACTAAATCGAAACTGTAAATAAGAACCCCCACAAATAAAAAATAAACTGGGATACAGATTGCTTCAAAAGCAGACAATCGGATATACCTACCATTACAACAGAAGCACCATTCCAGAGCTGAATACAATTTCTATCTCTACAGGTTGATCTCCTGAGTGTTTAATTGCAGCTTAATTGCACTCCTGAGTGTTTAAAAGAAATGGCTGCCATGTCATCCTCAAATACATATTGCTTTCACAACTTCATCTCTGACCACCATTAATTAGTCTATTTCAATAGTAGCAGGAACAACTAAGATATTTTTTTTAAACTTCAATTTCCAGACCCAAGACCTTTTCCAATCATGCTGTGGTACACCTGAAATATTTCTCCACTGAAACAGTCACATATTAGTTTGCATCCTAAGCAATACTCAAACATACGTGCACATTTTTTTCCTCAAATGAAATTGTCACCAAAAAGTGTGTTTTCTTTCATGTCCAGACCTTTCAAAGTACCGTAGCTTCTTTGTATTGGAAGGGTTTATATGCAGACTATTTTGCACATCCACAGAAAACAATATTAAAGTGCATATTATTTCCAATTTTGTTATTCCAAAATTGGGCAAGGAGATATGTTTTGCCATAGGAAGTTGATTCAAAAGTACTTCTCCACAGGAGATAACCACCTTCAGGTTCATATACTTCACCAACCCAGAGTATTGTCCTTGTGGTTTTGGTCTAGTGTGATATAAGGATTTAAAGATAATCTACAATTCAGTATTACACATGAGCTAGTCCTTTGTGAGCTAATAGTAAGTTATAATAATCATGGCTTTGTATGACATGTTAATTCAGCTAGTAAGTACTCTGTTTCTTAAAACCTCCATCTGTAAACAAAAATATTTTCTTATGTCCTCCCTGCCAGTAACTGAAGATATTTTATTATTTGCATATTAATTTAAAATATGCAAATAATAAAATATTTTGAACTGTGTTCCTTTAATTTACCATTTTAAGTACTATTAATATGTACAAGATGTTACAAATTCACAAATAGTATTAATACAGTATAAAATGAAGAGGAATATGAGAAGATATGTGTCCCCTGTGTTACTTGATGTGATTTAGTATCAGACAACATAAAGTGAAATAAAAAAATTAAGGACAATATGTTCTTATGCTTAAGGAGAGGTCTAACTGAACATTTCCTATATATTTCAAAAATTTGACTGCCAAATGTTCACTTGACTTAATTGAAAAAATTCATTGTTACAATTTATGTATGTATAAAAGCAACATGCCATCAAAGAGCAGCAGCCCCAAAACATTTAATCTTTTATATCAGTGTAACTTATATACACAATTAAATTTATTCTACATTTCTTTAGAAAGAATGAAGATATGGAATCAAGAACTACTCAAAACTCCAATGAGAATAGACTAGTTATTTAATATGTCTCTGATGTTTCAGGGCTCAGCTAGCTGAGTGCTTCTGGGGTTAGTATGATGGTGAGTCAGTTTTTATGGCTGAATAGGTTTTATGGTAATACCTTTTGGTGTATTTTTGAGTGTAGTTATTTTGTCCATGTCATTCCAGCTTTGATGATTCTTATGGGCCTATCACAATTGTGCAATTCTGGAAGTCCATTTTCCTGCTCATGTTCTCTATTGTTCTCCACTATTCCCTGGTTATTTCTTATGATCTTTCCCTAATTAGAGACAGAACTGGTTCGTTATCAATTTCTGTCATCCTCCACAACATGTTATTTTTTGAACAAAGATTTAGCACTCTTTTAAAAGTGGATTACAACATTGTTCAGAAATAGACTGGCTAACTGATAACAGGTAGAGAGGCAGGGGTTGTACCAAACAGCAGTCCCAACATTGCTCCCCTTCTACTTCATCCTGTACATATGTCCCCCATCCTAGCCCCTGTTACCTGTTAGTTGGGCAGCTTGATGGCTCTATAATCTACCTTTCTAAGAGTTTGCCTAAACTTGTCTCATTTCTCTGCACATCATTTTAGGGAGAATGATAAGGACAACAGTATTCAGCCTTGTTTTGTTTGTTCATTTTACTAGTGTTAAATGCTAGATTCTTTTCCCAAAATATTTTAGTTAATTAAGATTAAACATTTACTGTATTGGGTATAGGAGTCAGAGACCTAGAAGCAAGTTGAAAGGAAAGAATTAGCAAAGTCCTTATGAATAAGTTCATCTGAGTTAATAATATCATTCTAGGATCCCTCATAAATACTCACATACCATAACAGGTTTACATAGGTTAGATCTTGGTCAATGAAATAAAAAGATTCTATGTTACAACTAGCTTCATTATTCCTTGGTTGCTGCCCAATTCTCTGGCTTTGGTTTCTTTTCTGGATAAACAGTCAAGCTGATTCTCCTTTCAGCTGCTTTGCATCTGAATACTTTGAAGTGTTTTTTTCTTTCTTTCTCATATTCACTATAGTGGATTTTGATGCTATGGTTTCATTTCCCCATTGGAGGGAACTCTTGCCTCATTCTTTCTCTTGGCTCCTTAGGTTCAGGTCTATAAGGAAAATGCCAGCCTGATGCTTTGCAATTCCTCCTCAGTAGCACAGACCAATCAGGAATAAAACTGATAAAAGTGTTAATCTATCCTTCTCTTCAGCATTGGTGTGCACATTGCTAGGTTACTGGGAAGTGGGGTGTTCTCTTTTCCTTTTCATATGGAATTAGAGAGAAAGGATTTTTATTGCTGCAGAATTTGGGGCTGGGCAATAAAAATTCTGAACTGGGCATGATTTTTTACTTCTTGGTATTTCAAGTTAGCAGAATTACTATAAAGCAGAACTACTATAAAATAATAGATCATTCTCAAACTGCTTCTGAGAATTTGGAAATTGAAAGTGGTGGTAGGAAGGCAGTGCTGAGAATGGGGCAAATGAGTTTTGATAGGGCTACCTACTAGAGTTTCATATTTATTTTTAAGACTGAATTCCCATGCATATTAAGGGTCTCCAACTTTCCTGAATTAATGTTGACTTTCTGGACTATCCATGTGGAAATGTGTTGAATAGTATCTGATTTACAACCCTTGGTAGTATAGCTGTTAAAGCAATATTTGGTTTCTTGAATATAAAATATATTGGATTCTTTCACTAATGATTACTGAAAATAAAGTCTTATTCTGTCAGGAAATAAGATTTTTATGTTTTTAATGGTACATTATCTGAATATCTTTTATAGAAAGATGAATACATAAGAATAAAAAGAGATACATCTCAGAATATTCACCTAAACAGGAGAAGAACATTTTGATAAACATTTATAAACAAGCCTAGTTTGGGCTGGCCTTACTGATTAAAATCACATTTGATTTGGCTGATTTATGTCGTATTTGCCTTTAAATCATGTCCCACCCAGTACTCCTCTGCCAATGCACAAAGCTGGCTTCAGATTGTATCTTACTTACTTCTTCTGCCTTTCAGTATTTTTTGACACTAGTAGGAGAGAACAGTTGTTCTATTAACTCACACTCCCTGAATATTAATTAAAGAGTCATATACAGTATGTATTTAGAGGAATTTCCATGTTAATACCTATAAAATAAGATTGATTAAGTTATTACATTTTTTAGAAAATGTAAGTACAAGTCCGTATATTTTTTAAATCTTCTATGATGATGTGTGATTTAATTTCCTTTTCAGCTTTAGAACTAGATATATATTTGTGTACTGAATTAAATTCAAGTGAAGTCTAAAACTATTATGGGCACAATTAAACAGTAAAGTGTGATTTTCCTGATATCATGGCTGAGACTCACTTTCTTTTTTAGTCATGATTCTATATTTCCAACATTAAAATCTACAGGCATTTTGAAGCTATTGCGCCACAAGTCTAATTTTGATTCTTATCTATATGCTATATTTACACTGAGTTAATCCCACATTTGAAAATAGCCTTTCATTCATTTATTCATTGATGAGTATTTCAGATTGTATAAAACTGTAGAATGGCAATATACTCAACTGAAATGTATTTTGATGTCACAATTTCATCTAAATAAATTAGCAGCATTTGAAACTCCTTAAGTATTATTAACACTGAAAAGTTTTTGAAATTCCCACATCTACAGTATTTTTACAGATAAAGAATATTGTTAAATAGGTATTTCCAAGAACTTTCTAATAAAGTGTTTTACAGTGGAGAGGCATAGTATCATCTTGAACTGAAATGTGATTTTCTCCCCCTGTTATGAACTAGCTCTTTATTAGCATAATGGGAAGCCTTATTCTGCAAGGTCAAGGTTTAATTACCAAAACCAGTGTGTTTACTGAGAACTACCTCTTTCTTGTAGTTGATTGCTTATTCCAAATGACCATGTTGAATTGCTTGGGACCAGCTTGCTGTGGGATTCTCCATTACAGACTGACAAAGACCTTTGGAGAGATCTTACAGTTGTACTGCAACTTGCAGATTGTTAAAAGCTAGCTACATTGAAGTAGGCCACCCTTTGAAATGTACCTTCTCTATCATTCTGGCAATTTTAGATGAAATTATTTATTTGTTTAGGCTTTCGTTGACTGAATTGGTGTGTCAGAGTTTACTGTTAGGCATGACAATTAAATTCTCCTCAACTCTGCATGACATTCTATCTATATGTCTGCCCTTTGATTTAAATCCTGGCCATATTTCCCCTGCTTTTTCAGGTTAATGTTCATTACCTGGTGTTTAATGTTTATCTCATATGTTTCTTAATTTCAAAGCAGCTGTCTATGAGAACCTGAGGACCTGCCTCATCACCTCCTTCCTGTAGATTTTTTCTTTATGAAATGGATAGATTCTAAATATGGTTAAACTATTTGCTTTGTAACAGGATCTAATCTTATTTGCTTTATATTTTATTAGTTTTTTAATCACTGTTGTGAAATATTATTATTGATATGAGGAGTAAATAAACATTGTCATAATAATACATTAAATCTCTAGAAATAAATAGTGCTCTTCAATATATTCCAAATGAGTACAGGAGCCCTAATTAGATCCTTAACAGTTTTATTTCCTTTTATTGGCTAGTGATCACCTAAATTAATTATACTTGGATTCTACTTCAAATAAGAGAGACACAGACCTTCTTTTGTTTTTGTTTTTGTTTTCTTTTCTGGAGAAAAATCTAAATGATGTCCAAGCCATTAAGACTTTTGTATTAAAAGAAACCTTGGGTTAATTACTACTCCACTTTGTGGTAAAATACATTATATGAGGATTAAATAATTAAATTCTAGAGAACTCAAAATCATGCATACCTTCTTTATATTTGGTTGGTCTGACTTTGTATAAGCTTGGAAATCAAATAAAATCATCCCTGGTAACTACCATTTCCGTAATGTTGTGTCAAGAAAATAAAATGGAAGTGACTTCAAATTCTCCAGAAATTAAACTTAACATTATGAATCTAGCTATTAATTGTACAAATAATTACTTTCAGTCTGGTTGTATCTTTACATTAATTGACAGAGTTGTCAAAACCTTTGAAAGAAAATAAGTAACTCCATTTCTTTAATTTACAAGATTAGGGTATAATTCTTGTGGGTACCTTGCTTCTTTTACAGAAAAAGGTTGAGTAATTAAGCCATTGAGAAAGGCTCCTTTGTCAAATAACTACTTTTTTTTTNTTTTTCCTTAACTTAAGCTGTTTTGGAACTTTAATCATAAGTGTCATCTATATATATCCTGGCTCTTTGAATATCATTTCACTATGCCTAATACATATCCTGTTGAAAAAAAAACATGATTGCATATTTCTGAAAATGTGTTGATTTTTTTTAGATTAAAATACTTACCTTACTTATTTTAATTCTTATTTTATTTCATTTAAAATTTTCCAGAGCATACTAAAAAATCTGTCCTTTTGAAAACAACTAGTGGTCAGCCAGATTTTGGCAGGCAAATCTTGTAGTCTTATAGTTGGTAATTTCAATTCCTTCAGCCTCTCACTGTCAGCAAAGTTCCATCTGTTAATGAAAATAATTAACAATGATATTTATACTTGCATAAACAGTTTTAATTGTTCCTGAGCAAAAGCATCCATCTATCAAGTATTGCAAGAGAGAAAAAGATAGACATAAAAACAGTTTTGAATCAGTAGTGATATCTCAGCCCTAACCATCAATCCTTATTTTTAGCTTTATTTTAATTTTCTTACATTAATTACTACTTCATCATCAGCACAGATGGTTCTTAGAATATCTCAATGTATGAGTAAAATTGTATGAGTAAAATTTTCATTTTTGCTGAATTTGATCTGCAGTTATTGCAGGTGGTACAGTTTCCTTGGAAAATAAGTCTAATTTTATGTTTGGCTTATTACCCATTTGAAATTTCCTGTACATACGGAGTGCTATTAGAAGTGCTTCTATATTAGTGTGTTATGCAATTATCCTACCTTGATCAAATAGATTTACAAACAATCTAGATTGTATTGCTTCTATTTGTATTTATCCCATTTTATTTTACCATTTTGTCTTTTTTTAAAAATAAAATCCATAATTGGGAAAAAAATGGAAAACCTTCAGAATATCTTTGGATTTGTAATGCTAATAGTTGCCAGCATGAAAGAACCCTTTTAAGATAAAGTCCTTAAATTTAAATCTCTCACATGGAAGATCTGATAGATTTTTTTCCAGGAATGCACAGCATGTAATCACACAATTATTTATAATATGGTCATATTATGAAATAGTATAAACCTGTTAGAGTTGAACATCAATTTGTTCAACTGTTCAACTGGTTCTGAGAACATAGTTGAAAGTCAGAAGATGGTTACAGACTGAGGATTATTTAACACAAATTGTGAGCATTTAAAATACTTCAGTTTGCCTATAAACTATAAACCAAGCCATGTATTAATCAATTAAAATAATTAAGAATAATTTTGGAGAAATTCATATCTTTATTTACATTTCAAGTCAAACAAATTCTTCTTTCAATCCGAGTTGTAATATTTTGGGGTGTTGTTTAAAGAAGAATTGAATCATTAGATTAACATGCATATTGGTTCATACTTAAATAAGAAAAAGGGATTAAATGTTTTGACTTGAATCTGAATATATTTTGCATGTGTNTCGACAGCTAAAAAACTGCATTCATTTTTTAAAATACTACTTGTAGCATTTTTGCTTTCTAAATGAGAAAGCAAGGTACTTCTTGGATTAGAAATGGGGGAACCAAAGCTCTAAGAAGGACAATATATGTTAATAGTTGGTTTCTTAGTGCAATACCAAATATGCCAATGTATTCAATGACTCCATTTTTGGTAGATTTAACATATTTGGCTTGCAAAATCTGGACCTTCAATAGGTGGTAACAAAGAGAGGCAGAGGTTTCTTCACTCTTTGCTGCTCTTATGGTTGACTGGATTTTTCTACTTCAGATCTAATCACCTTAACTAGAACTTAAAACATAATTCATTTCTCAGGTAATTTTGGCAGAATACTTCCTTTAAAGAAATCCGCCATAATTCTGCCTAGTGTAAGAGAGAAGAGTTTCTGTCATGCTTTCAAGATTCTGTCACTAAATCCTATAAAGTTCAAATAATTCGTATAGTGTCTGTTTCCAGACCTAGTGTACATTGAAGAGCTGCCACTCCCAAACATGATTCAGATTTCAATCTTTATTGTGGACAGTTAGAAATGTACATGCCTATACTCCAGGATTTAAACTCTAGGCAACTCCTCTTTCAGAATTAACAGAGAACTCGGTGGCTTTGAGGGATTGGTGAGATATGTTTACCTAAGTTCCACCCTAACAGGAACCATAGGTTCCCACTTGCCAGTCTCAACCATTATAGTCACAGAGCTACATATTTTTTTCCAAGTAAATTATACAGATACCCTGCCCATTAATGATGGCTTATTAGTCTCAGTCTATCTGGCTCTCTCTCTCTCTCTCTCTTTCTCTGTCTCCCTCTCTCCCTCTCCCTCTCCCTCTCCCAACACAATACACACACACACACCAAGTCCTGCTGTGCTCCACATTACAATGCGGTATGTGTGTTCAAAGAAAAATGAGTGAAAAGTGTATATTTTCAGCAGAATCACTGAAGGTCATCCTACCTGGCCAGTCTCTAATGCGAACAGGCAACTTTAGGGCAGCAGTGATATAAGAAGATACTGGAGGAAAGTAATCACTTTAGTGACAATGGCAAAGGCATCTATTTGTACCATGCAGGAGAAGGTAATGGTAAAACAATCCTGTATTGTTATCAAGGAAATCACATGATTAAAATGTATAAAATGACTGACAATACAGTGCTATATGATAGGCCCCTCATCATTCTACTGAAGAAGAGCTGAGTATGTTTAGAGCCATTGATCTGTAATTGGACAACTTCAGGGTTTCTTCTTATATTTCAACTGTTGAACATCCTCTTTAGAATTTCTAATTTCTGTGTCTAGTAGGCCCTAATTTATCTATTTTTCTGCCTTATTTGTTTGATGATGTTTTGCTTACAAAACAATTTTTAATAGATATTTTTCTTACTTCTCTCTCAATCCCTAGCTGCAGAAGCTTCTTAACTGTATATATTTCTAATTCTCCCAATTGTATTCTCAGCTTCTCAATCTCACTGGGTATTATATATTGTACAAAACAGGCTAAGAATTTAACTGTTCACACTTTATTTTATGATTTGTAGATACAGATATATACATAGATAAAGACAGTCACACAAATTCACTTAATAGCATTTATAATTTCTGGAGGTCTACATCTGACTAGGTATTTTATAATTATATTTAGTTAGTCATTTTATGTACTTTTTTCAGCAGATGTACTAGGGTACTCAGTTATATACCTGATGTGACAAATATTTTCAATCTCAGTTTATAAGATTTCATGGAAGATAATTGAATTTAAGGTCATCTTCTTTCAGATCCAATTCATTGTCATTCAGTAAAATATATTAAATAAGGTTATACTTAATTCTCATTTAGTGAAGGAAATTAAATAAGATGTTATTATAACAGAATTCATATTGCTCTCTTGGTTTTCTTTCTTGATTTCCTTGAAACAATATGAAAAGAGCATTTTCACATGTATTTCTTGTCACACATGCTTCAGTTTTACATAACTGTGCTATAATTTCTTACAAAATTCCTTATGCTTTTATTCCAATTACTGCTGATTTAAGAGATGAACTCCTTTAAACATCATTTTATTGAAGTATTTAATATGTAGGGAAAATGACAAATGTAAAAAATGTGAATTTTAAAATAGTTACACAGTGTTGATTAATTATTATACCAAAGACATCTTTATCAGTGAATAGAATGCAAAGGTGCAGATGTAAAAATGTATATCTGACTTTCTTTGTATCCACATAATGAAAAATTAATAATGTGTGATGAACTTTGGAGAGGGTTTATACCATTTCTACCTCAAGATAAATCCACTTTTGGTGGCTTTCCACTCTTAAATTAGGGAACTATCTTCATTTATTTTTTATCCCTCACAGATAATTACGTAAAGAGAAGAATTATGATCCTTTGCAGTAGAAACCTCTGCCTTAAGGAACCAAAATAAACTCCAGTGACGTTACCAAGCAAACTTTATTCAGCCATCTATATTTGGCTTCTTTCTAAATTCCATCCGTTGCTATGGTAAAGTAAGCTCCAGTGTTTTTCCCCTGAATCTCTAGCTAAGAAGCTTTTCTTAAGGTCTTTGTGACATATAATAGGTGTACAGTATATAAATTTAGCAATGAAGAGCAAGAACACAGGAGGGAGATAGTAGAACACATTTTGTTTAACAACAGGAGCATACAGTCTTTTAAAATACAACATAATTAAATGCTTATAGGTCATCTGAAACATTCAGAAAACCCACCCTTTTGGGAATCCATTAGGTTACTGGTATAGGATGTGTTAGTATGATGTACATCTCAAAAGTTTCTTGTGCATGGATAGCAACTTATCTTTTTTTCTATGATAGGTCAGGTGCATTATATTGAGAATATACAATATAAGCTTTCTTGTATATTTACATGAACCAGTTGCCCTAGATAAACATTCTAAAATGCATGTTTTGAATATATGTTATAATTATATAAATTGAGCGTATGTTAAAAATTTAGCATGTGAAACAACCATTTATAGAAACNCCCAGCATGGTAATAGAACAGAGTTAAAGGATATTAAACTCTGCCCTGTTATCCTGGTTGGAACATGGAAAACTATTTTCAGGGTATCTGAATAATTCTATAAGGCTAATAAAGTACATTTTCAAGATAACCTCAGAGAAGATAAATGTAGCATTGAGTTAATCTGAAAGGATTTAGACAGGAATTTGCTTAAATAAATTGTACCTGGTTGTTAAAAGATGTCTCTTTTACATAAATGTCACATTACAGATAGTCCCCAAGTTACAATGCTAATTGGCACTGGAATTTCCATTGCTAAGTGACATGGTTGTAAAGCCTGACATCATGTGATCAGATCACTAAACAACAGCAATCCCAGAAGTCCCCACTGCTATTGTTAACTGAATCCCGCCAGTTGTTAGGCAAGGACCCACTCTAATCAAAACCATTCCTGACTTGATCCTTCTGAGTCCTGAGTCCAATACAGTAAGGGACTGCCTTCTCCGCCTACTCTTCCAGTAACTCCCCACTCCACCTATTTTCTCCCAGTATCTGCCTTTTGACTGCCCTGCACAGCAGCATTCCTCTGTGGTGTCAGCACTGGGGGTGAAATAGAGGCCTGGGACCTTCAGAGGTCTTAGCCAGGCCTCTACTTCAACCCCAGAATCAGTGGTGCTTCTACCAAGAGTGCAACTTCAAGCCTTGCATTGTGGCTAACCACATTAATGCCACACTTCAAAACCCCATTTTCCTCTTGCTGACAAGGCATGCCCAGTCTCACCCAATGCAAGGCACCTGGTGGCTATGGCAGGTCTTTTTTCAAGGCCGAGTGAGGCATTCTCCAAAATGCACATTATGTTCTTCACATCGTGTGTGCTGTTCTCACGATGCTTTGAAAGGCTTCTGAGGCATTCTGCAGCACCATGAGAAGCGCAGACATTATTTGAAGAACAGCGTGTACTATTTGCAGATTAGATTTTTTTGCATCAGGAAATCTGTGAGTACAGCTAATGTGACATTAATTATATTAATATGATTTGAAACAACTTGTTTGCTTTTTATCCAGAATGATTGCCAGTTCAATTTTTATTTGATAAATCATTTTGGTAAAAGATAAATATAACATCTCTCCCCAAAAATGTATGTATACTTATATTTTCAAATCTCACAAATTTGATGGGAAAAGAGAAATAATTTTCTAATGTTCCCCTTTAGTGTTCTTTGATCCAATTTCATTTTGAGTACAGTATCCAGTTCAAGGCCACATATTTTATGAAGGATTCAGACATTCTAAAGATTCAAGGAAGACCATTGCAAATGTCTTATAACTGGAAACAAAGTTATAAAAGAGATTATAGGACTTTAAATATTTAACCTTTAGGTGTTCCTGAAAGTGAAGACCTGTTCTGCATTATTCAAATCTACAGTACAGAATATTGAATAACGCTAGTAAGAGAAATTCAACAATGAAACCAGATAACCAGATACAGATAATCTCTTCTTAAAAACTTCCAGTGTTGGAGCATTCACAACTTCTGGAGGCAAATTATTCCACTGATTAATTGTTCTAACTGT
>AZIM01001907.1:340335-350759 GCA_000516915.1 Ophiophagus hannah | reverse complement strand
ACTTAACAAATGCAATGATTCACTTAACAGCTGTGACAAGAAAAGTCATAAAGTGGGGCAAACTCACTTAATTTAGCAACATAAATTTTGGGCTCAATTGTGGTCGTAACGCGAGGACTACCTGTATGTTCCTTAGATGTTTAGTGTTCAACAGCCTTGTACCTGTAATTCTTGTTATTTTTATTTTCTTCTTAAAACCTATGCAATAGCTATGTATCCATAAGATTTTATGTATAGTTATATACATATATACATACGTAAACACACACACGCACACACACGCATATACACATGATTTGCAGACCAGAGTAAGTATGCTATATTTTGATTGTTGCTACTGAATACAGATAGTTCTTGACTTACAACTACAACTGAGCCCAAAATTTAGGTTGCTAAACTGTTTTCCCTTCTTTTTTTATGCTTTTTCTGTGGTGAAAGAAGGGAAAACAGTCACTTTCTTGTCAAAAGTTTAATCCCTTATGTTAGTAGTGGGGAGCAAGAAAGAAAAACGTCAGTTGTATTCCTGATGGTGAATGTTTTGGCCAGACTCCATTGGAAATGAAATTAGTTTCATTCCCATTGGATCTCAAGATGATCTTTCTTTTAATTCCTAGCAAGCAGTTTTATCTCCCTAGGAAAGGACAGAGTCTTAAAGTTTTAAATATTAAAACTTTTTAAAATATGAGAAATTTTGGACTACTACATATTAATAATAGATATGCATATAATTAGCTAAGGATATGTCAAGATATTGAGATTTAATAGCTGACCAGCTGTTGTAAGGCTGATACAATGAGGATGAATCAGCATGATTATTGCCGCTTTAATACTGAGGATGGGTCCCACAGGGTTTTACCACTTTAAGAAGCTATCTATATATTTGAGGCCATGAGAAGGCATACCTCTCTCTCCTTGTGTTCTGTCTCCATTGTGGCTCTCTGTGCGGAGTAAAGAAGATTGATTGATTTCCAGGTATTTGCCTATCACATGTATGTATATAGCTGTCTTGTATATAAACCACTGTTAAAAGACAAAGCTTCTGTGTGTGCTGTGTTTTGCTCCTGAGTTGTCTCTCAATAGTAGTCATGTCGCAAACACTCTGACAGTATATGGCAATCACTTAGGTTGCAGTGCATAAGCAACAATACCCATCTTATCAGGGATTGGAATGGACTTTCATAGCAGTTCATATAGCCCTGTGTGGAGGAAAATGCCCTTTACCCTTCTTAAATCTTAAATAAATGCAATGAATTTGGCCAAACTGCTTTGAATAGAACAATACTTGAATATCATACTTTTTTAAAGAGAGAAAGAATGTATGTGTGTGTGGACAAATGTAGTACTTGTTTATATAAGCATTAATTCTCCACTGGAACTTCTGAATTGTCCATTGCAGTGCCATCCAATTATTTGTATCATTCAGGTATAATCTCATATATGCAACAAGAGGAAGAGTAGAAACACCACAGAGAGGCAACTCATAGGAGTCCATCGTGATTCAATTTGCTCTGTCACACACTTACATGCAGAGACCCCATACCCAAAGAGCCAAAAACACATCCATCTGCCTTCAATAAACATTTTCTATTGAAAAGACATTTCTTTTGTTCCACAAAAGAAAATGCTGAAGCCCTTTACTACTGGTAAAAGACTTGGAAAAACACCATTGAAAAACATAATATTTTCCTGACCTTGTTATTCTTTTCAGCCCCTGTCCATATGTCTTTCTCTCTTTCAGCAGAAATTAAAATCATCCCAAATTTGTTCTTGTGGGGAAAAAAACAGCAAAAAGAAAGATTGCCTTCAATGGATCTATCTTGAGGCCTGAAGTGGGAATAGTACTAAGGTGGAATCTTTTGGGTGGGGGAAAAATCCATAGGTCACATTTTGCATATTTTTTGGACTTGTTTGCCTTGAATTGTCTCATTTCTATAAATAAATAAATAAAGCTTGATTCCTTCCCCTCTGACTTAAGTACAAAGCTTATTTCCACTAATGACATGTGACATTATTTCCTGCTATCATTTGGGATGATTTGTACATGTTGTATTTTAAATCTCATTGAGGCCGAATGTAGCAGTTGTGTGTGGAATAATGAGTCATTCTAACCATTAAGCTACCTATCAAATGATATGGATAAATTTTAGTTGCTTCTGTTGTTTCACGTCTCTTGCAGTTTGTCATAGTTTTCTTCTATGCTGTCAGATAGATGAGATCTTATTCTAAAGTTCTTAATATAAGTAATTTATTGAATTAGGTTGTTTTGTGTCCTAATAATGGCAAACTACATAGTTACCAGGGACAAAGCTTATTCAGTGACAGCATACACATAATCCTCAAGGTATGGCAGGCCATTTAATGAACATTCGAAATTACAACAGACCTGTCCCAAAAGCTACGTATGACCCAACTTCAAAATTACAATGGGTCTGTGGTCTTTTGCACTTATGACTCACCACAGGATTGCTGTAGTGCCCTCCCACCTGCCTACCACCACCTCATCCTACCCTACCAGAACCCTGCAGTGCTTGGGCCTCCTCCCCACATGCCACCATCTGATCCTCTCCAGACCTCGTGTTTTAGAAGGAGAGCAGTCCATGTCTCGCTGTGGCCATGTGGCAGCTATCCAAATGCGGCTATCATTTTGACCTGCCTGGTTGTGGGCAGGACAAAATGGCGTCCCCCAGAGAAATTGGTTTATTTTGCTACCTTAGAGAGATCTGCACAGTGCTGAAGAAGCTTCTGAACATTGTAGAAAGCTTCTGCAGCACTGTTCAAAGGCAGCAAAATGATGCAGTTTGTCCCCGGCCCATGCAGCAGTGTCTTGAATGCAGTTACCCTTTTGTGGGCAGGACAAAATGGCAGCCACTTTCAGAACTGTGCCATGTATCTGTAAAGAAGTCATCCCAGCACTCTGGAAGGCCTTGGAGCTCTTCAAAAGATGTGGTGAGAAGAGTGTTTTGCCTGATGGAGTGGGAATCAGGCCTAAGGCCTGAGAGGGAATCAGTTGGGGATACAAAAAGGCCTGTTGGGACCCAAGGCACAAGAAGTGGAACATGCAATTTGGGGGTGCTTAAAATCCAAGCTCAGAAGAAAGATAAATATTAGAACATAGAATAACAGAGTTGGAAGGGATCTAGTCCAACCCCCTCCTTGAGCAGGAACCCCTGTACCATTTCAGACAAAGGGATGTCAAGTCCCTAAAAGCCTCCAGTGATGGAGCACCCACAACTTCTGAAGGCAAGCCATTCCACCATTACGAAATTTCTCCTTAGTTCCTTAGTTGAATTTAAATATACAAAAATGGAAAATAGACACATTTTATTTATTTATTTGCTGGTCAAATTTATGTAATTGCCCATCTCACCTGAAAGTACCCTGAGCTTCATATAATAAAACCAGGAATTAAAATATTTTGCAAACCCATTAAAACAATAGCAATACATAAAACAAGACTATATGTAAGATGTAGGAAAAGGTATTCTCGGGTTTACTGGGGGGGGGGATGTTTTGAAAACTTTCCATATGCTCAGGAGGGATTATGTGTAAACCTAAACAGGTTTAACATTAAGAAGATAATGGTATATCAAATAGTTTACAATAAGGAGAATCCTGGAAAGGTAATAATAATATTCATAATATTAAAAGAGTTTTTAATGAGAACAGTCTGAAGAATTTTGGCTGCATCCAGATTAATTTTCAGTGTGCTACATGCACAGTTCATGCCAGTTCACAGATCATCCAGATAAAGTTGGCATTTTGCATTTTACTTTCTTATTTTTTTTATCACCAGAAATATTCTATTTTGATAGAATGACTGAAAACAAAACTGCAAATATGATGTGGGTGTTGCATAGCACTTCACTCTCATAGATTTTATGAGGGTGGCTTTGATGAAAGCAGTGATATTTATTGACCTTTCTCCATTCTGTCCCCTAAGTTGTTATGAGTAGACAAAATTATTTTGTAAATTGCTCTTTCTCCCCTTTTTAAATTATTGTGAAAATCTAAGGTTCTATAATTCCAAATTATAAAATAACATTTAAGAACAAACTGCACGACTCAGCTTGGTTTTTCACTTTTTGGTTTCATAACAGAAAAAACACTGTATATGTGCAGCTATAGAAGCTGTATTGGAAGGAGTATTTTATAAATGCAATTTCTGCCCATAGTCCCATATATAATATTGATTGTGAAGAGGTGAAATATTTGTGTTAACTATAATGTTCAATCATTTATTTTTAAGACCAATTCCTTTTCGAACTTATTTGCTTTAGTTGACCACATGAGATTTATCATAAGAGATTTCACAGCTAATATTTTTAAATTACATAATTAACATAAATTCAGTTATTATAACAGCTTTTTATTGTTACATCACATTGTTTTTATTCCAGAACTTCATGTAAAATGAATAAAAAATAAGCATGCATGCAACCTCCATACCATATCTATGCACAAGAATCTTCTCAACTAACAGTTGGGATTAGATAAGGGTCAACAAAATTCAATGAAGTTGGACTTAGTTCACTTGTGACTACGTAGGAATTTTAGGCTGATCCCTCTTTTAACTCTGGCCACAGGTTCTGCCACTCATTCTACTAGACTTCCCTCTCCCCTGAAAGAAACCACAAAATATATATATATATGTTTAATATTTAGTAAAGCCTATGCTATAGACAGGACAAGTATGGTTTCTTTCTAATGAAAAACATGATTGAGGGAAAGGAAGGGAAGGGATTACTAGATCAAACATGTTATCCTCAGAATCTCAAATACCATTTTAGAGATGACATCCATTCATGTATTAACATCTGTTTAATAGTTAATATAAGTTTAAAAAATCTACTTTAACATGCAATCTTTAGGAATAAGCACAAATGTTACATTTTATTTTGTAGAATGACTCTAAATGTATAGATTTCAATAAGAGCAAAGTCAACAACTAAATAATATTGAATAGCACATATAAAACCCATAATAAATCCTAAAAGGCATAGATTGGAAAATCTATACTGAGCAATCATTAGTCATTGTTCTTCGGTAGTGTAATTTCACTTCCTTTAAATATTTGCATATTAATAGAAAGTTCTAGTTGCTCTCCTGTGTTGAGTGATAGCCAACCACTCCTCCTTCCTAGACCTCCTGTTTATTTTCAAACTCAGATTTGCCGTCACGAAGCCCAAAAGAAGCTTAAATGTTCCCAGCTGCACTAAAGTATAGCAGAACTGATATGAATAATGAACTTGTTATGCTACAAAACAAGTCTATTTGCTTTTTCACCATACGAGGTAAGATCATAAAAATTATAAGAGATAACCCCCCCCCAAAAAAAAACAAAATCATGGAGGGAGGGAATCTATTTTAGAAGAATGTATGATGCATGTATTTATATTTCAGCTGGGGTAGAGATTTTTAAGGAATTACTCTGCTATTTTACTTTTATTGTTGGTTTATTGTTATTTTGTTTTATTTAGGACTCAAATTGTATTGAAGCAATACAAAAAACCTACAGTTTACTTAGAAGGATTTACTGTGCAGTTCATTATTTCATTCATCAGCTTAATTCAAAGTGAATTATAGAAAAAAGGATATCATACTATTTTAACAGTATTAAAATATAATTTATCTGTTGTATATTTAAGGAAATAATAAACAGTAGTGAATTCCTTGCTAAGAATATAATAAATCACTCAGCATACATACATGATAAAAATATTTATATTAGAGAAAATTTATTTTGGATGGGAGATAGAGAAAATGGTGACTTATGCTTATTTTATTAAACACTTTATTTGACTTAGATTATGTGCTTGCAGCCAAACACTGTATGGATTTCATAAACGCCACTGTAAGAAATTTGTACTTGTACTAAACTCCTGAGAAAAACAGATTTGTTTCATTTTTTTTCTTAACTGATTTTTTTAAAAAATATTGTAATAAGGTGAATAATATTGATATCTGAAATAAAAATGTATCATAATTTGTTTTTTTCTTTCAGTCTTTCAAATTCTTAAGGACAAAAAGATAGTTGTCTTGTTTTGTAGGTTGGCTTAATTTCATTCATGGTTCAACGAGCCGGTGTGGGATAATGCTTAGACTGTTGGGCTGGAACCAGAGGGTGCCAATTTCAAATTACTACTCTGCCACAGAGTTCTTAGGATGGTCATTTTCTTCTGTCTCTTTCATTTTGTCTCAATTTACATATCTTACAAGGTTTACAAGGATGAAAAGGGAAAGAAGATCACCATACATGTAATTAACTTTGGAAGATGATACTGATACATTCCAGAAATAGAATTACAGTCTTAAACAAATTCAACATGTTAAATAATAGATTTATCCATTTGTCCTAATGGGTTTTTTTCAGTAGTCATCTTTATATTTATAACAATCAAATCCCACACCAAAAAGACAGTTCTAGGATAGGGGCTTCTTTTTGTTTCTTTCTATGGAGAGACAGTGTTGAGGAAAGAGGACAATATCGGATTAACTAAAATCTGCATAGAGAAATGACCTCTTGAGTATTTGGGTCATTCTAACTGTTTCAAAAATAGACCAGTCTCAAAAGGGTTCCAGAACATTCCTCAAAATAGAGCAATTGGCATACTAGTAGAAATGACTTTAAGATCTTCTACACCTTGTTTCACCAACTCCAATGCCCAACTAGGAAAGCAAGTAAATTGTTGATTTGACACCTAGGACACTATAGAACAGTGTTTCTCAACTTTGACGATTTGAAGATGTGTAGACTTCAACTCCTAGAATTCCCCAGGTAGTCATGGTGACTAGGGAATTTTTGGAATTGAAGTCCACATTTTCAAATTGCCAAGGTTGAAAAACACTGCTGTAGAATAGAATCTCTGTCTAACTTGGTTGCACTGGCTTCTGCTGCTTGTTCCAAAGTAAAATACTAAATAAATGGAATCTCTTTAAAAAGAGATGTTTTTAAAAGAACAATTAAAGGACCAAGTCTTTCATTTGTGTTACATATTATTTTGCTGTAAAGTTCAAGTGTGGGAAAAACAGGAACAGAAGCTATTTTGGGGAGAATATCTTTACACATTGTAGTCAACACTTGTAGCTATGGAGAAAAGTGATGTACAATAAATTGAACCCTAAGGGTTTGAAATATACTTTTAAAAAGAATACAAAGAACTTATTCTACAAACATTCACTGCTTATTGATGCAGAGTACTTTTCTTCTTCTTCTGTCCAATTGTGTCTGATTCTCAGTGACTGCCTGGATAAATCCCTGCAGTTTTCTTGGAAAGGTTTTTCAGAACTAGCTTCCATTGCATCCTTCCTAATGCTGAGGGAAAATGACTGGCCCAAGGTCACCCAAGCTGGCTTTGGGCATAAGGCAGGACTTAATCTTAAGATCTCCCAGTTTCTAGCCTGATGCTTTAACCACTACCAGCTCCCTGCTTTATTTTAGAAAAACATAATATAGATATGATACAAAGAAACCAATTGTTGTCTTCAACCATAACAGTAAAATAGCAAGCAAGATCTCACAATGTTAGGTTGATGCTGCTTTGGAATTAATACTTCCTGCATGGGTCTTCAGGCTATGCAATTTATATATTAAACTTGTATATTAAACAATTTTAATAAAATGTATTCATAAACCTTTAGAATGCTGCATTGTCCATAATTACTTCACACTAATATAGCAATTCTCTTTATTGCTAGTAAAGTGCATAGATTGTTCAATTTGTAAGATAAGGGAGAACACCTTTTTTCTATGTTCCAGTCTTTTTTTTAAAACTGAATTGTTCTGCATTTGGATCAGTAAGACTAACTTTCTTTGCCAGAGTCATTTAAGTAATGAATTGCATGTACTCATATTTATATTTCTGTCATACTCTAAATGCCATTTTGGGAACAATACATGGGTTGATGCTCCATGCATGGGAATAGGAAAATAAGTTTCTTAAATCTATTGACAGAGGCTTCTGCAGCTTACTATAAATATGCCAAGATTGAAAAAGCTCCACAATTTTGGATTTGCACTGAAATCACAATATTGAGATGCATGTTTCATCTTTTCCTACCTTTATGGATACTATCTATCAAAGTCAAAGAAAATCTGTTTTACATTTAAATTGCTTCTCCAATCCTATCAATCAACAGAAATGCAAAGGAAGGGCAACAAATGTTCTCAATAAATGGTATCTTACCCTGCAAGAATTTACCTTATATGAACAGTCCTCAGGATACCTACAATGGTTCAGTGACCATTCTAAGTTACAATGGCACTGAATGCGGAGGGCTATTTACCAGTCCATAAAGTTGCAGACATTGCAGCATCCCGCAATCACATGATCACAATTTGGGTACTTGGCAATTGGTTCACTGTTACAACAGTCACAGTGTCGCATGGTCACTGTAACCTTCCCTGCCGGCTTACCACAAGCAAAGTCAATTGAGAAACCAGCAAGAGGTTGAAAGTCACTCTCCCTCCCACTGTTTTTTCACTAACCGTGGCACATGCACAATTGCACGTGTTCCCTAGTGCTTGCCTGCGGCACTTGCACACCCATATATACTCTGTAGCACCGGCCCATGGCACTCACCCCCCATAACTCTCACCCGCAGCTCTCAGCGTCTATCCAGCATGCTTTGAACTTCCACTATTTCCCATTTAATGACCTTTGTGCTTCTGAGGATACCATGGCAACTGGGACTACTGTAATTGTCATAGCTGAGCTGCTATTACATGACACAGTGCTTTATGACTGCATTGTTTAGAGATGGAAATTCCATTCCCAATTGTTACTGTAACCTAAACACTGCCTGTAGATTTAAATCAGTATTATTGTAACAGGCATAGTAGATCAGTATCCAGAAGAAAGGGATTCTGGGATATGTTTCCTATTTTTGATTTCACTTTTCTAATATTTAATATCATCAGATGGAACCCAAGTGATTCCTTCTGAAGATTTGAATCGCAATAATTGTAAATCTTAAATTAATCTATAAATTTCTGGATTAATAAATCCAGACTGATAATTTTTGTATTACAGTTATAAATTTAATCAGCAAATCCAAGACCAGCTAGAAATCTTAACAAGTGAAAGCAAATATACGTGTCCCAGGATAATGTTGAAGGATCTAATCTGGATCAGTCACTGGGACCAGAGGTTTAGTCTTCTGAACTTTTGGGCTTGTGCTGGAGCCGATTCTCAGGGAAGTTCTGCTAGAGAGAAGTTCATTGAGGACGGGTTACAGCATGAGTCCAAAAGCTCAGAAGACTAAACCTCTGGTCCTGATGACTGACCCAGATTAGACCCTAGAAATTTTAATTTTAGACATGTCACAATACCATGTTTATGTATCCCATTAAGCTTTTGATAAAATTCCCATTTCATGGCTCAAAGGAGCTGAATCCTGGAGAAGTTAGTGCTACTTCTCTATCCACAAAAAGGACAAGGCAAAACAGTTTTGAGAATTTGATTGTGTCTCTTGTCACTTTGTCCACCAGATTAGGTTAAGGATATGATCAGGTTTGCATACAAAAACTTCAGTAATGCAGAATGAAAGCTTGATGTTTCATTTATAAGAATCTTATCAGATATGCACATTCTGCTGAACAGTTTAAGCAGTTTGTTTGAGATGACTATTGCAATGAATGTGCACAAAATTTTACTTTATGGTATAATATACCTTGATATACGCAAAGAATCAGCTATGGCTTCCCCTGACCCTACACTGCTTCTAGGAGAGTTTGACAAGCTTGGATTTAGCATCAGACTTCTTTGAGAAAACTGAAGAGATTTAATGTTTGTATTGTAGGTTCCTCAAGATGAATGGTCTGGATATACTCCTCGTGGCAAAGATGAAGAAATTCCTTGTCGGCGAATGCGTAGTGGTAGTTACATTAAAGCCATGGGAGACGATGACAGTGGGGACTCAGACACTAGCCCAAAGCCATCTCCAAAGATTGCTGCACGCAGAGAGAGCTATCTTAAGGCCACCCAGCCATCACTTACAGAGCTCACAACCCTCAAGTAAGTCTGTTTTAATTATTATAGGATACAAATTTTTTAAAAAAGATCAGATGGTGAAATTTCTGGACCACCAGTTATGGAAATGAGAAGGAGTGTGCATGTCTTACCAGTTGATATGATGTTGTCTAAGTTACAGTTTGGGTAAATACTGTGTATTACATGCTTTGAATAATAAGTTGTTTTTGTGGTTCCCTGTTACATGAAAAGACAAATGCCCATGAATCTCACCATCTACACCTGAGACTTTGTTCTACTCTCATTCCCATCAGTTGGCATAGATATTGGATAAGATGGTAGACATTCCCAAAAAGGTCAATACCAGGGGTGGGATTCAAATTTTTTAACAACTGGTTCTGTGGGCGTAGCTTAGTTGGTGGGCGTGGCTTGGTGGTCATGTTATTGGCTGGGCGT
>AZIM01001907.1:316699-331620 GCA_000516915.1 Ophiophagus hannah | reverse complement strand
ATAGGGCAGCATATAAGTCGAATAAATAATAATAATAATAAATAATTTCATTTTTCCTGGCAGCTTTAGGAACTGACAGCTACAGGGACAGTGTGCTGGCTGCCTGTGCTGGTGTGCCGCCACAGTCCAGCCTTCCTTAGCCCCATTTTAAGCAGCAGTCAGCAAAGGGGCTAAGTTGCTGTCAAGATGGCTGATCAGTTTCTGACGGCCAACAGCATGGCAGGGGAGGAAGCCTCTTCTTCTTCTTCTCCTCCCCACAAGAAATCCAGCTCCAGAAGAGGCAGATCAGCCAGCCAGGAGGCAGCTGGCAAGATTAGAGCGAAGGCCATCTACTCTAGAAAACCTTCTAGAGCTGAAGAAAAAGATGCTGACTGGGAAAATGAAGGCTCTGGAGAAACAAATTTCCAAAGTGCAGAGGAATGCTTAGCAGGAAAGTATTTCATCTCTTGCCTTGACTGAAGCAGTTATTCCCCTCCCCCCACAGCCAGCTTTGCAGATACTGTTGCAGTTCCTATGAGCTGGTCACCAGAGGGCGATAGGGAACATTTTTCTAATTTTCCTACTGAAGGTCAGATTGAAACAAAGCAGTTTCCCTTTGATTGTATGGCAATTGTAGGACCTGATCCCCAGCTTAGGCAGACTTCTTTAATCCCTGAGGCTACCTTTACCCCAACTGCAGCGGGACTCTGCCCAGTAGAGAGGCCAGAGCCTGGTCTATCTGAGGAACTCAAAGTCCTCATTTCACAGGCTATCTCCCAGGGGGTGGCCAATACCCTTCATCTCGGGAATCAGGCTGCCTCTGTTTCTTCTGAGGCCCATTCCCAGCAACCTCATCACTATTTGTATGCTAGGGAGGTTGAGTGGTCATATAGGACCGCATCCCCCGCCCACTCATTCAGAGATAGGACATCTGAATTGGAGGAGGCGGAGTTGGACCAGGGTTCCTCAGATGATGAGCTTGAACTTGTCCCTGATCCTCCTCCTTTCACTGGACTCTTCCATCCAGCATTGTTTAGGTCCCTCCTTCATAAAGCCAAGGACACTGCCCAAATCAGTTCTCCTTCATCCACACCTGTGGAACCATCAGGACCTCAGGTGTCAGACAAGCCTGAGTTCTCTGAACCAGTCATTACGCAGGAGAACATCCCCTGTGCCAGGTTCTTCCTTGAGGTAGTTCAGAGGCAGTGGAGTGAGCCTGGGACATTTCCCAAGCTAGGCAGCAATGATAGGAGGCACTTCAATATGACTCCTTCCTTGTCAGATACCTTGGAGTTGCCTTCAGTGGATGATCCTCTGGAATTCCTTGTTTCCCTCTCAGTGGTCTCTGGGGACATTGCTGAGGCTCTGAAGGCCGAGGATAGGAAGGCAGAAATGAATTTCCGCTGGACATATTTAGCTAATGCATGGGTGGTTAAGGCAGCCACGACCACCTCCTTTTTCATAAGGACCTCCTTACTTTGGCTCAAGGAGTTACAGGCGAGAGTTCCTCCAGAGGAGACACGCATTCATCAGGACATTAATAAACTGGTGGCAGCAGCCAAGTTTTTGGCTGATTCCTCAGCATGCTGCCCATTTCTCCTCTAGGGCTCTTGCCTCTAACAACACCTCCCATAGGCTTTTGTGGCTTCACCGATGGCAGGCAGACACCAAGACCAAATGGAGGTTGGCTTCTCTCCCTATAAGGGTTCGGCCCTCTTCGAAGAGGCCTTGAACCCATTTCTAACAGAGAACAAAGACAAGTGTAAAGTCTTGTCCTCCATTACTAGGAGAGCTGATAGGTGGGCTTCACCTTATGGGCGTCGACCTTCCTTTCACCAATTGGACAATGTTGCTGATCACTCCTCCTTTCAGCGTCCTTTTCCCCCCCGGTCTGACCAACAGGATAGGTTTTCCTTCAGGGATAGGTTCAGATAGCAACAGCAACCTCAGGCCAAGTGGCCCTTTCGGGGGGGCACACCCCTTTCACCACTTCAAGTGACTGCCAGAGCTCTCCATCCATTGGCGGGTGCCTAACTCTATTTGTCCACCAGTGGGAAGAGATGACTTTGGACTTGTGGATTCTGAACACTAAGATTTGGCCTAACTATGGAATTTTTCTCCAATCCTCCAAGGCACTTTGTCTGTTGCCCCACCTCCAGGAACACCACCAAGAGAGATCTCACGGACAAGGCAATCCAACACCTCCTGGACATCCAGGCCATCAAGCCAGCCCCAGAAGATCAACGGGGGCATGGTTTTTACTCGATTGTTTTCCTTGTTCCGAAGTCCACAGGGCGATGGAGACCAAATCTGGACCTCAAAAGATTAAATGTCCATTTGACATACAAGAGGTTCAAAATGCACTCTCTGCAGTCAATCTTGGGCAACATCAGGGAGGGCAACCTCCTGTCATCTATCGATTTGACGGAGGCTTACCTCCACATCTCCATCCATCCCAGGCACTGATGGTACCTCAAGTTCTGTTACTCGGATCATCATTTCCAGTACAGAGCTCTACCATTCGGTCCAGCCTTGGCCCCCAGGTCCTTCACAAAGATCCTGGCAGCACTGGCTGCACAGCTCAGATCCATCCTGGTGCGTCTCCAGTGCTACCTGGATGATATTCTCATCCTATCATCCTTGCCCCAGCTTGCTCGGGAGGATCTGGAGACGACAATCCGTGTTCTACAGGAACACAGATTCTCCATAAATTTTCAGAAAAGTCATCTGATACCTACCACTCAACTACTCCATTTAGGAGCAGTGATAGACACCAGGCTATGCGAGATCTATCTTTCCCAGGAGCGACAGGACAGCATCAAGTACTTGGTCACTCAAATCAGGACAGAAAGCTTGGTTCCATTGGCAGTTCTATCTCAACTCCTGGGAAAGATGGTCTCATGTATAGCCATTGTTCCATGGGCCCGATCGCACCTAAGAACTCTGCAATGGTTCCTCCTACCATTCCAGAGGAAGGGGAGCAGCAATTCCAGTGCCAAGGTCAGGGTTCCACTAGAGACGCTCAGGTCGCTCAGCTGGTGGGTGTCCCCAGCAATAGCCAGGGGGACACTATTCAAGGAGCCCAGCCACCTGACTGTGACCTCAGATGCCAGCCTCTTCAGATGGGGGGCCCATCTCCAGCAGCAGCTGGTGCAAGGACAATGGTCTCAGGCAGACCTGAAGAACAACATCAACAGGCTGGAGCTCCGAGCCATCCACCTCACCCTTTGTCACTTCAAAGCCATGGTAGAGGGACAACACCTATTGATCTTGACAGACAATGTGGCCACAAAAGCGCATATCAACCGCCAGGGGGCACCCATTTGAGGTCTTTCATGTGTGAGGTGGACCACCTATTTCTCTGGGCAGAGACTCACCTGAGTTCCATCAAGGCGGAACACATCTCGGGGTTGACAAAAGTGCAGGCAGACTTTCTCAGCCGGAGCATGGTGGACCACTCCGAGTGGCGACTGCACCCAGACATCTTCCAGAAACTGTGCCACAGGTTTGGCCATCCAGTCCTGGACTTATTCGCCACCCCAACGAACTCACAGCTGCCCACGAGGTTTCTAACTCTGGGAGCAGAGGGAGTCAATGTCCTCCGCTGTTCACAGCCCAGGGGCCTCTTGTATGCATTCCCTCCTCTCCCCATCATACCGGGAGTAATCAGGAACCTTCTCATGGAGCACGCCGAGCTCTTGCTGATCGCCAGATGGCCATGGTTTGCAGACCTCGTCAGTCTCTCTGTGTCCCAGCCTTGGAGAATCCTTCGAGACAGGATCTCTCTCAGCCAGGGGGTTTTGGTCCATCCAGAGCCTCAGTGGCTCCAACTAACCGCCTGGCACTTGAGAGGTGGCTCCTGACGAGGGACAACTTTTCAGGAAGGGTGATACAGGAGACCTTCCACCAACAGAATTTACAATTCTACTTGGAAGGCATTCTGTAGTTGGTGTGTTAAGTCAGGTCTGGATCCCACAGCAGTTTCCATCCCTCAAATCCTAGATTTTTTGCAAGAGGGTCTGGATAAAGGGTTAGCCCCTAATACTGTCCGAAGACAAGTAGCAGCCTTGTCTTCAGTATTGACTTATGGGGACTTAGACTCCATAGCACACCATCCGGTGGTGCACTCCTTTTTAAGGGGGGCGATTAATTTAAAACCACCTGTTGTTCACAGATATCCAACCTGGGACGTAGCTAAGGTTTTACACACCCTTACCTTACCACCCTTCAAACCTGTCAGGCCTACGAATCTGTGTTTTTGTCTTTTAAGGTTGCCTTTTTAGTCACCATCACATCGTCCAGGCGAATTTCGGAATTGGCTGCTCTCTCTGTAAGAAAGGAACTCTGCACCTTCCACGCAGACAGGGTGGTTCTTCGTCTGGACCCCTCCTTCATCCCCAAGATCAACTCCTGGTTCCACAGGGCCCAGGAGACAGTGTTGCCAAATTTCTGTCCAGGTCCTTCCCATCCACTGGAACAGAAATGGCACACTCTGGACATAAGGAGGGCCTTACGCAGGTACATGAAATGGATTTTGCCTCACCGAAAATCCGAATCACTGTTTGTCTCATTTCAACCTTCCTCTCTGGGTTCAAAGGTCACTTCATCAACCATAGGCCATTGGATAAGGGCGTGTATTGCAAAGGCCTATGAGACACAGTCGATTCCGGTCCTCAGACGATTAACCACCCACTCTACTCGAAGCACTGCAATCACAGCCACATGGGCGATGCAGGCTTCGATCAAAGACATCTGCAGGATGGTGACACGGTCCTCACCATCCCCCTATCTGCGCCACTATAAGTTGGACATTTTTGCCTCAGCTGAGGCTGCCTTTGGGAGGTGGGTGCTTCAGCGAGTGCATGTAGCTAGGGGGACTCAGGACCACAATCCCCGCCCATAGGGACACCAGGCTTTGGTATGTCCCATCCATGGATTCTCCAATCATCTTGCTGGAGAAAGATCATTGTCTTACCTGAATGCTTCTTCTCGGCAATGGAGAATCCACTCCTTCTCTAGGAGGCAGTTAGGTCCTTCATCCAGCACAGGAACACCAGAGGAGCCAACACCAAGTTGTTCAGGAAGTCTACGGTGCGGAAGTATGTGAACTGGGGGAAATGACAGTTGACAAGGGGTCTGGCTAAAATTATGGACTCAGTCTCTAGGCAGAATGGCATGTGTCAACCCATCCATGGATTCTCCATTGCCGTGCTGAGAAGAAGTTTTCAGGTAAGACAACGCTCTTTCTCTTTATGTTAAAAAGGTGGTGACAATTGATATAGTACAATACTCGGTGTACAATTTAATTAATATTTTTAACATGGGACAGAATGAAGGGTTTCTGAATGATTTCAATATTGTCAGACTTACTCAAGGGAAAGTAGGGTTTCATGTAAGCCACGCCCAAGCTCATGGGGTCTTTCAACTGATCCAAATTCATGGTCGGAATTTTGAACTATGACATGTATGTCATAGCAGTGAATTTGGATGTTAGGTTCCCATCATATTTCACAACAAAAATAAATGGGTAAATATTGAATATTGATTTTGTTTATTTTAAATGGAAACATTATCTGGTACTGCAGGTGGACTTTCTTTTATTGTATTATTAAACCATGTGAGGTCTAGAGGCATCATAACACCTGCTGACTCAAAGTCCATTTAAGAATTAATTTTTATACGATATACTTATGGTGAAGGAAGAGATTATATTGTGATTTCTCTTTTCCCTGGGCTTTACATTACAAAAAAAAACAGCAAAAATGAACTTCAGATTGATTTAAGACTGAAAGCATAAAAGAGAGAGAAGGTATTTGATAGGTTTATGCAAATATTTAATTCAAATATTTGTTTCAAAGGCAACATGGTTAAATCTCCTGATTGAATAAGATGTCTCTGAATCAGTTCAGTGATTCAAAAAAATAAATTTGACTTGATTTGGTAGTTCGAATTAGATGAGAGTACATCTGCACATTATTAATAATTAATCCTTTCCTTGCCAATCATCTGTTCTTTTAAGATTACATCTGTCCAAACAGTCATGAGGGAGATAATGGAGAAAAGAAACTTGTCATTCTATGCAGCCTCTCCTCCTCACTTATTATTCTACACTGAGTTTTAGATGTTGATTTTTATTTCCTTATAACAGTATAGTTCTCCTATGTATAATTTCAAAGTGGCTCCATTTGTCAAAATTTGACCCGGTTGCTGAGTGTTGATGGGATGAGCAGTTAAAAATATGAACAGATGGGACCTCACAATTCCACTGAGGGAAGACAGAGCAGCTTTTAAAGGTTAGAGAAAAGTGTGATGTTCCTGTTTTAAAGACAGCTTTCTTTTTTGGGTACTTGTAGACAATGTGTTTGTAATTAGCTTCCATAAAGGACAGCCACAGTAGGATTTATGCAGATACATATCCATGGCTCTTGACATTCAGCACCACATGTGCAATTGCCACATCATCATTTTAAGCAAAACAATTTAACATCAAATAGCTACTTCAGAAATCAGTTCAATCCATGTTTTAGAATGATGATAAAATCAGAACATGAAATGGCTCCTTGTTTTTTCCAATCATGGATGTGTCTACAGCTTCTTTCCTCCATGTTTTTCCCCATATCTTTCATAATTGAACATGATCAGAATCCTTTCATTTGTTTCCAGAACTTTGTAACTTGTTAATTTCTCAGTGAAAAGAAGAGATTCATTTCAGAGAGAGAGAAAAGGTTTTTTCTCACTGCTAGTCACCAACTCTTTTTGACTGAAACATAGCTTGGGACTTCATTGAATGCCTAGCATGTTAAAGCCTATGGCTTTGATTTATTGCACATCAAAGAAAGCTCTAGCATTAGAACTTTTTTAAGCAGAGTATCCTACTTGATTAAGATGCTTCTAACAGTATTATAATAGTTCTCACTTAACAACCATGGCAATCATTTCAAAGTGACTTGAAAAAAATGACTTATGATGAGTCCTCACACTTGTATTTGGTATTTGGCAGGTTTTGCATATTTACAATGGTTGTAGCATCCCAAGATCAAAATGGGACAACTCTCCACAGTCAATTCATCATAGCCAACTCGCCACTATCAACTTGCCATGGGTCATTTGCCGTGGCCAACTCACCACGGCCAACTCATCATGGCACAACTCGCCATAGCCAACTCACTACAGGACAACTTGCTGTAGGACAATTCAACAATTCAATTTTATTCTTTAAAATAATTTTTAAATAATTTTAATTTTTGTCATTCACATTTTATTTTGTTCCTCGTTTGGCATAATGAATCTATTGGATTATCTCTTTAATATTAGTGTAATTCTTGTCCTGCGGCAAGTTGTCCTGCAGCAAGTTGGCTCTGACAATTTGCCAAGGTGAGTTGGCTGTGGCAAGTTGTCAGAGACCCTCCCAAGATTATGTGATTGCCATTTGTAGCCTTCCCAGTCAGCTTCTGACAGCAAAGTCAGTGGAGAAGCTGGCAAAATGATGTAAATCCCGGTCATGTGATGTCTCATTTAATGACTCTGGGTGATTTTGGGCAGTTGGGACAAGCAGCAGCACTACCATCTGGCATAATTTCATTTCCATCCTTTAAAGCATACTTATTTAAATATTCCTGAAGTTAAAGTTAACATGAGTGACAAAATTTGCACAACACGTATTTCTTAAATATAAACTATAATAGATTTCCTGTACACAAGTCCCCCACAAGAAAAAAACCCTGCCTAATTCATGAGATCAGCCTAACATAAAAAAACTTTGCATTCTTTACTGAACTTTTCCTACCATAAGTAGCATTTATTCTAAGATCAGTAGATACTATCTTATATATTATTTACTTTTCATAATGCCATCCATGTTTACTTACTTATAGTACAATACTTTTATGTATCATGAATATTTATAAGACATTTATGCTGTTTGCCTGGAAATTTACTATCAATTAAAGACAAAATAATGTTCTGCCAAGTAAAAGTCTTTTCTGATAGAAAGTTCTACATACTGTATTTAAGCTGATTATTTGAAAACTTTCATAGAGAATAAGCACATATTTCAGTGCATGTTGGAAGTTGTTTGAACACACACATATATACTATGTAGCATGTACTGTGATTCCCTGAAAATAAGCCCTAGTCTGATTTGGGGAGGGCTAATATAAGCCCTACCCCAAAATAAGCCCAGGGAATGTGGCCAGCAAAAGAGGCAGTGAGTGCATGAGGGCCAACAGGGTCCAGCAGCAGCCACAGCCCACCAGCACTTTGGCATAGCGCAGATAAGTCTGAGCACAGAGACAGGAGGGAGACAGGCAATCTGGATGTGCTGCACAGCTGCCTGGCTTACAGAAGGCTCGCGGGAGGCTTGCACGATGGCACTGGCACCAGGTGGAGGCAGATGTTCTGACCCAGCCTTAGCAAAAGCAAGAAACAGACTCCTTGTCCAAAAAACCCACTCTTTATTTACCTCTTGTGAATTAATTGCATTCACCCACCGAAAAGTCCAGGCAATAGTCCTTCAGAGAGTTCACTACAGTAACAGACCTTATCAGTACTTGCGATAATTGCAAGGCCATGAGCTTCTAGTCAAAAGGCTGCAAATTAAGTCCTGACAAGCAGTCTCTGTGGCACAAAATACAATGAGCAAAATCTTCAGAAATATGAACTTTTGTCTCCTATGACAACCACTCCCCTTTTCTTCTATTTAGTCCCCAGCCAGGGAGGGGCCATTCAGCGTCCATGTGTGCTTTGCTTCCCAAGTCGACTCCTTGTCCTCCATTGTTCCCTTCTCCTAACAGCTCTGCACATATGTGCATCTGGAACAGGCCCCAGCTTCCTCCTCATTCATATCAGCCTCCAAAGGCAGCTGCTGGGAAATGTCAGATGGCCCTGGCTCTATCTCTATGTCTGACACAGAGCATCCATCAGAGCCTTCCCCAGACTCCAGAACTGGCCCAAGTTCCTTCCAACCTCCTCATCATCCAAGTCTGCCACCAGCTCCACTGGCAGCTGGCAGGCCACAACAGCAGAGACACAGGGAAGGGAGGACACAGGTGATTCCAATACACATTTTATGGTCACCTGCCTCTCCCCATGCCTCTGCCTCCACCTGTCTGCTATGCACTTTTCACCCAGAGGGAAACGAAGCTTCGTCTGCTTGCAAATGAGGCGCATTGAAATTGAGTGATTGGGGGTGGGGGGAGTCAGGTGATCCCAACATGCTTAACTCCATTTCAAAGCATCCCATTTGCAAGCAGACGAAGCTTTGGGTCTCCATCATTTCTCCATCCGGGTGAAAAGTATGTCTGCCCTGGGAAGCCCTGTAAGCCATTGCAGCTGCGGGCAAGCTGATGGTGGGCCACAAAATAAGACATCCCCCCAAAATAAGACTTAATGGGCCTTTTGGTCCAAAAAAAAATATAAGACCTGGTCTTATTTTTGGGGAAGCTTCCACTATTCTGTTTTTAAAGTCAATTTATAAATTCTTTGCCCTTTCTCATGCAGTATTTTAAAAGGTTTTTTTTATTTTTCTGAAGTATGCATAATTCGTACAGAACAGAATTAAACTTATTCTCCCCATATTGATAGCTCCAGTTTAAATTTGAATTGTGCTTTTGATTAAAAATGAAAAATAGAGCACTACAGAATAATATTAATAGAATGTATAGCCTGACATCCCCTTCAAAATGCAAAGCACTTTTATCATATTTAGAATGCCTATCTTTACTTTTAAAATCCTTGTACTGAAAGAGCTCAGAAAAATGCTTTAATTTCTCCTTTCTTTCTCATCTAAGTAAATTTATACAGCACTAAAGACAAATGAACTAAATTATCAATTATTATGAAAAGGTTATCAACTGAAAGTTTTTTCTATTCATGATAGTTCCTGATTAGCAAGCATATTTTAAAATGTACAATTAGCAAGTACATTCATTTGAAAAATATGTGAATTGAATATAGAAAAAACTGGTTTCAAACTAAATCTGTGTTTAAAATTGCCTATTTACATTAAGCTGCCTTAAATCAATCTCTCTCTCCCTCTCTCTCCCTCTCTCTCTCTCTCTGTTGTGTTTTTGTGTTTGTGTTTAAAGACTATATGTTTCAATCTATACTACAGCTTGATTAAAATGATAGTTCTTAGAATGATTGTATGTGGTTGACACAAGATGAATGAGAATCAGTAAAAAAAATAACCTATAGAAATCATTTTGGTTTTTCTTTTAGGCTTTTGTAGTTCATGTAAGTTTACATCATCCATTATTAAACAGCAGATTTGTTCAAATCCATTATCCATTATTTCATATATAATGGGTTATATCAGATTGTATTATATAAGCCAGCAATCATCAGGCTGTCAAAACAGCAGGTTTGTCAAATATATACAGGGCACCACAAATCTCTGTGGGTTCTTTTGGGTAAAAATATTGAAGCACTCTACAAATTAACTTTCATTTTTAAAACAGAAAAATCCTGCTTCAGTCATGCCACAATAAAGAGGTGACTAGCAAATCCATTTTGGAAAAGGATTTTTAAAAAGCCTAGTGAATAATGTAAAATCTTCAGGAAAGAATTCAAATCCAAGTTGCAACCCCATTGAACTGAGTTTGGACTGGACAAATGTGCCATGCTCACCATCCAATGGGACAAAATAGTGAAAACTGAAGGAATCAAGATGCCCTATCGAGACAACATCAAGAGTCTGGATGAAGATGATTACTACAAATACCTGGGCATCCCTCAAGCTGACAACATCAAGCACACTGAAGTGAAGAAAAAGTTTAGAAGTGAATACATCAAGAGTGTGAAGACAATCTTATAGTCCAAAGTCAGTGGAGGAAATGTCATCAAGGCAATTAACACTTGGAGAATTCCAGTCATTAAATACACAGCTAGAATTGTGGACTTGACTCAACCAGCACTAAAAGCACTGGATAGGAAAACCAGAAAAGTAAAGACAATGAATCATAGTCTTCATCCTTTCAATGGCATTGACAGACTCTACTTACTAGGGTAAATAGGTAGGCATAAATGCTGCAAGTACATCAGATGGTTGAAAAAGAAAAAAGGCATTGGGAGAATATCTGAAGAATAGTGAAAAAGATGCATTGACGCTAGCATACCAGGAAGATGTACTGAATACTGGAGAAACTAAAATGACTTACAAAAAAAACTAAATGAAGAAGAGAAAAGAGGCAGACAAAGTACTACATGGCCAGTACATAAAAAAAAGCACGCAAGGCAGATAATAACAAGAACTGGCAATGGCTAAGAACAGGAAAGTTGAAGAAAGAGATAGACTAATTCTGACTGCACAAATGCATACAAAGCCAGAATTGAGGAGACAGCAACAAACAGTAAGTGGTGCCTCCACAAAGAAGCTGAAGAAACAGTGGATCATCTAATTAGCTACTGCAAGAGGATTGCACAGACTGATTGAAAACAATAGCATGATAAAGTAACAACAATGGGACATTGGAAGACCTGCAAGAAATACCATTTGTGTGCAAGCAAGAACTAGTGGGACCATAAGATAGAGAAAGTAATAGAAATGAAAGTGCTCTGAGACTTTAGAATTCAAATTTAAAAGGCCCATGCCACAAAAAATACCACACTGTTGATAAGAAAGGCAAAAAAAAAAGTCTGGATAGTGGGCGTGGCAAAACCTGGAGACAGTAGAATCAAAGGAAAGGAACTGGAGAAGATAACAAAATACAAAGACCTGTAAATAGAAATGGAACGTCTGTGGCAAAAGAAAGCAAAGATAGTACTAATGGGTGCCTTGGGTGCATCCCAAAACAACTGGAGCACCACTTGAACACCATTGGCATTGTCAAATTTACCATTGGTCAGTTGTAAAAGGCAGCTTTACTGGGCTTACATCCTGCCACAGTACCCCTAACATTATGGATAAAAATGTCAAATCCAGTTTGAATATCTGGCTGACTGTGTTATGAACCAAAATATTAAACGTTATATTCTGCCCAATCTCAGCAATTCTGTGTGGTTTACCAATTGTTAAAAACATTTTAAAAACAATGAAATAACACATAAAACATAAAAACAATACTAGAAAAGCACACAAACCTGAATGATACTGTTTTGACAATTGGTGCTCATGCTTGGAAAAATTATCTGAACAAATTAATAGAAACAGTCCCTTTCTGGGGGTTGAGATCTATGTTTATATATTATGATTATGGGTCACTGTGTAGATTTTGTGTGTGTGTGAATATTTTGGTGGTTATTTTGCTGTGGTACATAGTACGGTCCTTAATTATTAGGGATGAAATGTAGATATGGCTGAGTGACTTATTGTTGCTTTTTTCCTTTAAGGATATCTGGTGAACATTCTCCAAAACTTCAAATCCGAAGCCACAGTTACTTGAGAGCAGTGAGTGAAGTTTCAATCAATAGGAGTTTGGATAGCTTGGATCCTGCGGCTCTGCTTACATCTCCTAAGTTTCGTTCCCGAAATGAAAGCTACATGAGGGCGATGAGCACTATTAGTCAGGTGAGTGACATACTTATGCAAATAATAATAATAATAATAATAATAATAATAATAATAATGTTAATACAAAAATACCATCCAACTCTGTTAAATATAGAATCTATATAAGAAAAAGATGTATGGAGGTTCTAGCAGGGGAGCACAGCTATCATATACCCTTGACCGAAGATCGGTACACTCCTTCTACCTGGGATAGTTGTCCTCTTCCACTGAGCGCGCAGCTTTGGGAGGGACGCACATGGAGCTGTGAGGGAGGAAGGGGACACCCACCTAGCCAGCCAGATCTGCCGAATCAACCTTGGCGATCAATGGGGTGACAGATGTCGCAGCCAGATCGCCCTCACATCCAAGATGTATGGACTATTATGCAATTAAACAAATGTATGACAGTGTATGTTATTAAAAATCCCTCAGCTATATAAATGTCAGTTTTTAATATTCAATAATATTATTGAATAATCATTGACATGATCAAGAGTCTTAAAATGGTACTGTATAAAATTGGTGGTTGGTGCCATACACAAATATCCCTCCTAAATATGGATTTTTTATTTTCTTCATGTATCGGAAAATATAAATTACTGTATAATATTTGGGAAAAACATTGTGATAAGGGCAGAGTGGCCACCAAGCAACTTCCACCCAGTTAAGAAATGTACCACTTTTGCATGGTACATCAAGGGGTTTACTCCACATATGGGTTGGGACAAAGAGGGAATATTAAGAGCTAAATATATATTCAGGGTTTCACTTGTTCACTGGGCCCTTTTAAGCCCCTTCTCAATTAAAAAAGGGTACATATTTGGTCCTCACTCACTTTAGGACATATTTTTAAAAATGGTCCTGGTGGGCTGCATAGAATCTCCAAGCCAAAAATGTTGTCCCCTGGCCATAAACCAGGTGGCATCCCTGATAGGAAGTGTCTTCAGTTCCTGTCTATTTGACCAACTTGTTTTTTTCTATTTGTATTTATAATTCATATCTAATCTTTGACACATGATTGGTAGGCATCATTGATTTATGAAATGTAAGATTATAGGTTTGCACACAATAACACACTCTTAGTTATTCATATATTGTACATATTGTTTGTTGAATTAACATTTTTTCATAAACATTCCTGCACACGAAAGCCAATTAATGTAGGCATAACATTAAGCATATAGATCTATGCTTTTAGTGTGCTTTAGAAATGAAATATTTGATTCATTTATTTCAGATGTTTCCTGGGTAGAGAAATATAGATGGCTCATATATACCAAAATTTGAAATATCTGAAGGATTCAAAACTGTTGTGAAAATGATCAAATAGTATCCCCTTCCACATTGCAAATACCACATTTTTCATAGGTATACAACACTATAATGCATATATAAAGTGGATAGAGCTTGTGGTGCAATGGTAAGACAATTTTTTGTCACCCGCTTGTTATTAAATCCCCTGTGGATGTCTCTGCAAGCAATGCAGACCCCTACATGAGTCCTTAGTTGATTATAAATCTAATCTAAATCTAATCTCAACCAAATTATTCAATCTGAACCAGCACTCATTAATGTTGTTTTTGTGGCAAGGAGGAATGCAATCTGGAATTTTTCCTGATGTATTTATACAATCCATACCCATATGTGTGTAGCTAGATCTACATCTATATCCCATTATTCCTTTTGGAGGTAAGCAGTTTTATGCAAATACATAACGTGAGTAAAAAATAATAAGACATTAATCACATGAGGAAAAAAATAAGAAAAGGAAACAGAGTCTACTTTACACCAGTACCATTCATATACTTTATATGTCTTTATTCTTGCAAGCCATCTTTGCACCCACCAAACCCATAGGCCATCTCACACATTGACTTTTCTTTATTTTTCTGCTTTCGTGAGGAAAATTTCATGAACTGCATCCAATCATAACATTTTGGTGTTTCTCGCTACTCTTTATCATTTCTTTCATATATTTGTTTTTGCAATTTGATCCTCACTTTTGTATTTAATCTGGATCCATTCAGTAATAGTGTCATTCTTGATTCAATTCATTCTTCTGTTACCATACACAATCCTTAAATATCCCATTTTCATTGGAGTCAAGTTACGTTTATATTTTTTCACATATGAATAATCCTTAGTCATTTAAAACAATTGATAGGTGTATGTATACTCAGCCATTTTTGCTTGTTTCAACTGGGAATGTCCAAATAACTCAAATCATCCATGCATATAGTCCATATGATTTGCTTTATCCAGTATTTGGAGCATACTTTACATACTTTCCATTAGCATAATTCCTCTCCCTTGTGTGACCTCTTTAACATAAATCTTTTTGCTTGTTTTCATTCATGTTTCATACTGTCTTTCCTTAGATCCACTTCAGTGGTGGGATTCAAAATGTTTTACTACTGGTTCTGTGGGCGTGGTTTGGTGGGTGTGGCTTGGTGGG
>AZIM01001907.1:256543-275426 GCA_000516915.1 Ophiophagus hannah | reverse complement strand
TCTAACCACTGCGCCACCGAGGCTCTATTAAAGCAACTGTTCCCTGTGGGGGCTGATGTAATAGCCCCCTGCAGTTTGCAGTTTATACCAAGAAAGACGCATTGCATTTCCAACAGATTTTACAAAGGTTTTAATCCATGCATATTCTGAATAAAATGTCATACTTTGAATGCGAAGTCCTAATGCAGAGCCTTCTTCCTTTCAATGATTTCCCACAATAGCAACAGGGAGTTTCCATGGCTAAGAATGGCTTCAAACAGCTTCCTCTTCCTCCCCCTTCCTCCTGTATCTGACCTGTGCTTATCCATTATGTCTTAATCACTACACCACACTGAGGCTTACTGTAACTTGCAAAGACTGAAATTTTCTCAATATCTTGGCAGCTGAGAGAGTGAATGTTCTCCCATCCCACCCCGAAGCTAGGAGTAATATGATACAAGCCTTTCCAGACAAAGCCTCCTTATGTACAACAGCTGTCTGGAGGAGATGGCTTAGGACTGCTTGACAGGGTCTTGTGTGTTCCATGGACATGTTTGTTATTATCTTTCAGAGAAAGAAAGTGTCACAATGAAAAGAGTGTTTCCAGTTATGAATGCAATTTGTTGTTACTGCTGCTGCTGCTCCCGCTGTTGCATATAAAAACAGATTATAGTGTCAGGGGCTGAGTTACAAACATCTGGAAATAGTTCTTTAGTTAATTATCCACACGTTTTATTGCATTAAAGTTTTGTTAGTTTCCTCTGAAATTGCTTATTCATAATAGTGGTAATAATTAACTTATTAAAGCCACGCCTGTCTGTATTAATTGTTGATCATAGGTCAGTGCTCAATGATCAACATAAAATTGCCAAATCTGCATAGGAACTCACATGTACCAAGGGAACTATGCCTTTGATTAAGTTTTAGAAAAAACATTTTGAACCAAGAGTTTGCATACAATGCCAGTAGCTAAACAGATATGCCCCTTTAGTAGATTATTGAATAAACAAGAGCAAGGAAGTTGAAACTAGTGTACTGGACAATAAACTGATTAGATTAGATTTTTGCTTGGTATATCTACTCCTAGGCCTTCAACTAGTTTTCTGTTCATTGTACATGTTTATTCATCCATTTTCTTTTAGAACATTGACACCTACTGCTAAGAAGGTGCAGCTTAGTGGAGTAGATTTTTCTGTCCATTCTTTCTTCCCAGCAAACAAATAAGGTGACATTTTAGCTGAATTAAATATGCTTAATTTTACTTCTACATGCATCATATTAAGAAATTATCTATGGACAAGCAAAGTTTAGCGAAAGCCTCAGAATGGGAGGTGTCTCTCCAGAATGGGCTTTGATTATTGATAAATATATAGTTTAATAATGCTTATTCTTAAACATTATACATAATAAGCATTTTGTTTTGTAGGTGTATACTTCATTTAGCTGATGTAAAAGAAATCAGAGATAAAATAGGTGTAAGGCAAAATACTTTGGTTAGATCCATGTCCAACAGGAACACAATATCAGTTCAGAGTTTTATAAATTATCAGCATTGGTTTTGGAGTTGGTTACATATTTTTGGCATTTGGGAATGGGTATTAATGAAATTAAATCTGACACATCTGGAGACTCAAATTTGGAAAAGACTGCTATAAGAAGTAGGTATAAGAAGTGTGAATGCATGTCGAATGCTGAACATCAAAGGTTTGGAATCACTGGATAGATTTGAAGCCTGAAAGCATGAAGACAGTACTGCACTGAAAACCATACTGAGCTAGAAGGGCTCAGTATTGTTCTGTTCATCTAACTCAATGCAGAATTCATCTCATAGTCATCTGAGAATGTCTTAGATCAGCAAATATTTGGAAAGGGAAGACTCGACATGTTCTATTTTCCTCAATCTTCTTTCCTCCAGAAAGTATTGGGATATTATTGAGTGCTGTTTTTAATAAGGAGTATTCAAGCTATTGTTCAACATTGCATCATGAAACAATTTTTAAGCAATTTCTCTTATCAATATAATCACCCAAACAAGTTTTGGCTTTGTGCAAAATTCTCCTCTAATGCACAGCTGGGAGACCATCTCCCTTCTATTTCCCTCGCCCTTCCTTTCAATTCTTGAAATGCCTTGTGAAATGTTAGATGGCCCAGCTCCAGCTGAGGCAGCTGTTCTGAAGTCGATGCAGTGGGAAGGGTTCTCATAACAATGGGAACCACATGAAAGCTCTCCGATTAACTCCTCCCCCCTATTGAAGGCTTCTTTCACTTCAGTGGTTTGCACATTAGTACGAATAAAAGACTAGACACACCAAGGGGTACATTTTCAGCACAGAGCCTAGGGAATTAGACACGCAACCCTTGCAAACAATAATGGGAAAATGGCAGTTATGTGTAGAATTCCCTGTGCTGTGTAGTGTGAATTTACATTTCCCTCTTCCCAGTTGTTTCCTTTTGGTGTTGATGTCTATCTGAGGAGAAAACTCTGCTTCCAGGACCCCCATAGGAAAAGATATATAATAATCTGTGTACTAATACTAAGCATGTACATACTGGACATTTCTCTGCTCAGACATAAAGTCCATTGATTTTTGTTCAGTGAAACTTACCCCACAGTTAGAATATGTAAGACTGCTATCTTAGTATTTTATGATTTCTTTTTTAGATTGTTTAGAGCAGGGATCCCCAAACTTGGGAACTTTAAGACTTGTGGACTTCAACTCCCAGAATTCTCCATCCACAGCTGTGCTTAAAGTTGCTAAGTTTGGAGACCTCTTGTTTAGCGTATGTGTCATAGTGCCACACGTGCCTCATATCTAATCTGCCTTATGTAATAGGGCTCAGAATTTATCTACAATAGCTGCAATGGCCCTCATAAAGAAAAAGATCAGAACTGCTGGAGTGCAGATCATCTCTGTGATAAAAATCATCCCCCAGTATTTTATCACTTTAAACATCTCAGCACATACTCTAAGTGAGGAAGCCTAGGATTTCACAAGGAATTCTAGCCTTCATCTATGAACCCATACCCAACTGCCACCAATATAAGTGTGCAATTTTATTATTATGCTGTAACATTTGCAGCAAAGACATAACTTTTACTGAATGTGCAAGATTCTCAGAAGTAAGTACAGATGCTTTTGAGATTTCTTTCAAACCTCATTTAAATTTGGATAATATTTTAGGATCAAGGACATAATTATTTTAAATTCTGAATGACCATGAAAATCTAAGATAAGGTGCAGGTGGCTATAAATGGAGGAGAGGTTCCAGGAATAAAATGGCATGAAGCAATTTAGGATCCAAGCACTGGGCCTCCTATATGTTCACAACTCCTAGTATCCTAGATATATTTGGTTTTTCATTGGCTTAGAGCTCTGTTTAACTTGGCACAGTAAAACTTGCTACTTTACAGAAGTCCATGTATCTGGCCAAACCAAACATATGTTGCCTGTGGGGAACAGCACAGATTCAGTTTTGATTAAATATTTTGCATTCTTTGGGCTATTACTGTATTGTTTCAATGACAAACTGCAGAAGGATTACATGTGACTCTCTGCACATTGTTGAACTGAGTTTCTATCATCCCTCATCATTCAACAAGCAACACAACTGAAAAAAATCTGCATATGTGACAGCATTGTGTTATCCAGAATTAATTTTAAAGTATATAGGCCAAGTTGAAACACAGTGGAGGTTATTTTTTTTGGTGTGAGAGTTTTCATTGTTTTTGCATTCCTGCTTTTGTTAATTGGTGTATGTTAGAGGGAGTTCCAGTGACTGGGAATGTATGCACTTTTAAAATGAACTGCAGGATTTTAGTTGTAGCATTTGGAAAGGATTGGCAATCTTTTCCTGTAGAGGATTGCATTTTCTTAATTGAAATCTGTTATCAATGGTGAGCTGAGCTGAAGCAACCATTGGACATGGAACTACCAGAATGGGTAGCAGTACACATTTACTCAGTTTTTGTAATTCCCTCTCTTCTGACACTCCACTCTCTTTTCTGTCTTTCACTCACTCTCATGTACAAAAGGGAAAAATTGTTCTTCCCACAGATATTAATATGGATAGCTTGCAGACAGCATTTGAAATTAGTCCATAGGTCACAGGCCGCATATGGTTGCACTTCGCTCACTCCTGAATTAGATTTGTAGCTGGTTTAGTAACAATGGAGAGATTTCCAATATTGGTTACATTAATGCATCACAATGGTGTCTTATGCTTTGATTATTTTTAAGTTTTAGGTAAAATTCGAACTGCAGTTGGTAGTGCTCAGCTTCTCATGGCTCAGAAATTTTACCAATTCAGAGAACTCTGTGAAGAAAATCTGGTATGTAACATGTATAATGATATTGGTGTTTGTATTACTTGCATGCAAAAAATATGTTAATGTATGAAGCAGAATAGTGTATAATACCACTGTTGTTCTTCCCATAACTCAAATGCAAGAATTTAAGGCTGGCCAAAATATTTTGTACTTGAAAAGAAAATCTTACAGTCTCTCCCAAGAAGTTTAAAAAAACACTAAAAATAAATTAAAGAAGTGAGTTTATAACATTTATCTCCAATTCTACTATATCACAATATGGAACAAAAATTTACATTAAATTTAACCAAAAGTATGCTGTCTAGGACACAGATGTATTGGAACTATATCAAAAAGTGAATTTTAAAAAATATTGATTTGAGAAATTATTGAAAGCTCAGGAATGTGCCAGAATATTCTAGCCTTTTGTTTCTGGTACTGGTAGTTTTCAACTTATGACAACAATTGGGACTGAAATTTCAGTTGCTAAGTAATGCTATTATTAAGCAAGTATATCATGTATCTGGACCCAATTTTATGACAATTTTTTACTGTGGTTAAAGTGAATCCTGCAGTTATGCAAATTTGACTTCCCCAATTGGCTTTGCTAATTGCAAGCCATTGGGAAGGTTACAGATTGTGATCATATGACTGCAAGATGCTGCAACCATCATAAATGCAAGCTGATTGCCAAGCACCTGAACTGCAATCACATGACCACTTCCTGTTTTGCACACATAGGTGATGCAATGGTTGTAACTCCAAAGACAGTTTGCAAGTCGCTTTTTCCGAGGCCATCGTAGCAAACCATTGTTGAATGGTCTTAAGTCAAGGACTACTTATATATGCAATAACGGAAACATATCCAGTATAAAACTGTCCCTAGTCATTATTGCAACATATCGCTGCCAAAACATTCATTCCAAAGTAAGATTGTTTCAACTAACTTTTCCCCAAACATTTAACCAATTTACAGTGTATGCTATCAATACTGGTTGGGCTGAAACTATTACATTTGTAAGACTCTGCCATTGCCTCAATACATGATGGCTTAGTTAATTTAATCAACTTGTATTATTATTCCATATATGAATCAGATGCAGTAGGGTAGCCAACATTATTAGAAATAAAAAGCAAAATTCCACCTGACTTTTTCAAGGACTTTGAATTTTTCTGTGTTTTTTTTCCCTTTTCCTATTTCCTATTCTTTTCTCCCACACAGAATCCCAATGCACACCCGAGACCAGCCTCCCAAGATTTAGCAGGGTTTTGGGATATGCTGCAGTTGTCCATAGAAAATATTAGTATGAAATTTGATGAACTTCATCAGTTAAAGGCCAATAATTGGAAACATCTGGATCTACATGACAAGAAGGTAGAACATTGTCGATTTTGTATGCTTCATTTAAAACCCTGCACAAATACTGGACAGATTAAATAGGTCTCTGCATACTTCACTGATGTTAAAAACATGAAATGGATTTCATATCAGATTAATTCCATTGTAAAAGAAAAGAAAATGTTTACTTTAAGAATCACCTGGAATATTATCTGTAATATGTTCAGGCATATTTTTAAGGCAAACTTGTACATGTGAAAAATGGGAATGTGCTCATTTGTCTTATTATACTTAACGTATAATCATATTAGATAATCAACTGTTAGAAGAAATTGCCTCATATATTGGTTCTTACAATTAAAATAAATAATACAGAGAGTATACAGTGCTGCCTAGTGTAAGAGTTTTGTTTACTAATGCACTATGAAATGTATAAGTAAACTAGGGGAGTACTGTTATCAGCACTGACTTGGTAACCAGCCCCATTCCCATGGATAAATGTATGGGTATCTGCCAATCAAGCCATCATAAATATTACATGGAAAATCTCTTGTGTCATTACTTTATTTTGAGGGAGACCTCATAGGTGGTTTCACCTCTTTTATTTCATTCAGTAAGTTCTAGCTCTAAAACACTAATTTGTTGTTGTTGTTCAGTCACTAAGTCGTGTCTGACTCTTCGCGACCCCATGGACCATAGCATGGCCCCATCCTCCATTGTCTCCCAGACTCAAATGTTAAATAGGATGGTAAATTAAGACTCAATTTTTTTTCCTAGACTGACCTGGATGTTAGGTCATTTTTAGTGTGCTTTGTCACATTGTTCTCAGTAGTAGTGTCAGAAGTAGTCATTGTTTCCCTAGAGATTTTAAAGCTGAGATATATCCCATAATAATATCAGTACAAATTGACAGGTAGAATGGAAATATGAAAACTTGCATGTAAACATTTTTCTTTTTCTTTTCCAGGGCCCAAAATTGGGAAGGGAGGGAAGGAAAGGAAAGGACATTAGGAGGAAAAAATGAAAGTTGTCTGAAATATTTTCTCCCACTATGAAATGTAAAAATGTACTATTTAAATGAAGTACTTTAATATATCCCTACCCTGTTGCCCTTAATAATATGTCTACCCTTAAAAATTAAGAAGGAGACTTAAGATGGAGATCTAGATCTGGAATAATGAGAAGTTTATTTCAAGGAGTAAAAAAACTACATTTCCATAGCAAAGAGAAATTTGCTGTGGTTGTAATTGCTGATGTAATCAAATATTTCTAAGGCCCATGCCTTTATAAGGAAAAGCACAAACTCAGTTTCACACACATTAAAGAAAATTGAAAAAGAGGGGCAAAATGTTCCCTTGCACCTGTTTGTTTAGAACATTTCAAGCTATTCCTAGTGTGAGTTAGACTCTGGCCTATTTTGCCTATGATGATTATTTTTAAGGCAAAGGATAATAGTATGGGAATAAGTGCTGTAGATATTTCACTTTTTTCAAGGGATGCTTTAAAAAATTGGGATTTCGTTCCATAATGTCAGTATTCTCAGAATCTTTCTTTTGTTAGCCGTAGGAATATGAAAAAAGTCCAGGGAAAAGAATGGGCCTGTAGAACCATTCTTGCATTTGTTATGCCCCATGCTGGAACCTTAACCAGTTCTGAACATCGACCCCTACCAAAATAAATACTGCATGATTAAGTCAAAGAATTGTTTACCTTTAAATGTTCAGTAGGGAAAACCATGAAGTCGTCTGGTTTAGACAACATTCTGAGAAAACCATGCATTTGCATCTTTGCTTGTTCCAAACCAAAATACTAATAAATGATTACCTCTTCAAGTCCCACAAGATAACATTGCTAGGACAAACAAAATTGGTGATTCTAAAACACACTATTTTATTAGATGTTAGGATACCTAAATAGGCCAAAGGTTGGTGGTGGTGTTTTTTTGCCAGCATAAGAAACTGATACTACTTTAATGATAAACTCAACAAAAGGAGTAAATTAAACAGACCAAAAAACAGTATGTTTCATCAACCTGTAGTGAAAAAATATATTTTGTGGATCATGGTTACCAAGTGTGGCTACATTAATATTTAAATTAAATTGCTTGTTTTTTTCCCTATTTAAGCAAAATATGAAAAAAGTTGTGAATTTGTTTTTATATTTGTGCTTGTTATCCTTCATCCTAAACTTGGGTAACTACCATAGTTCATTCTTTGCATGCAGATCGAATGCAGTGTTTCAAACAAATCCATTTCCATTAACACAAGCAATGAGGAACTGTTTTGATCAACAATGAGAAAATAATAAATTATAATGACACTTATAGAGCATAATTAAATTAATAATCCATTATTAAGATGGACATCATATAATTTTTGGAAAAATAGAGTCTATGTAAACTAGAGATAGATTTTGGATTAGACCTGTGGATCCAAATTTAAAAGGAAAAGGGTAAACTGGAGTGCATCAGGCACTAATATAACATCTGTTGACAACTTTTTAAAGAAACTGCATCATTCCTGGGCTCCCATAGCCACTATGCAATCCCAGAAAGGATGTATTTAATTTATACAAGGCTAGATACATATTGTATGACTCCTGTGCTTCTTTGCACTTCAAATCCAGATTACTGTATAGCTCTATTTGGATTCTAGATGTAAATTCCAGAAGTAACATACCCACACTTCTCTCCCTCCCACATCTCATTCTGTCTCTTTCTATATATGTATATGATATATAAATATATATCATGTGGATATATACATATTTCTTCCTGTTTATTAACCATGATATCTTTGGATGCCAAAGTAATTACTAATGTATATTCTCAGAATTTCTTTTTTAAGTTTTCCCTACCCACTTCTGAATTTGTAATTGAATTCAGTTTGCAGATTGTTGACTCTGATGCTATACTTTTACGAAGCACATTGCACCCAAAGTATGCAATGTTCCATAGCCAGTCACCACCGACCACATGTTCTTTTTCATTTTGTTTTTAAATTTTGCTATGATAACTAACATCAGGCTGCTAGTTCATATGACTGTGTAAAATCTATCCATAAGTCTTGAATGTTGTAAGCCCATTTAGTCTTGTGTATGTATATTATATACAAAGGGGTCAGTGCTCATTATCTGTGTCTTTCATTCCTACCACATACTATTCTATTATGCTGAGTTAATTTATTAAGAACATCCAAGAGTTTTATTAATAATTAAGTGTAAGGTGATTTTAATTACCTTACAATCTGACTTTCTAAGATTATAGAATTATGACATTGTATTAAGCAGCAGTACTAAAGATGCTCTCTTTTCTAATTCTGAATATCCAGAAGAGGAATTTAGATTGCCCAGCAAGAGCTACATACAATATTTAATGGTGGGAGCTTCATCTGTTTGAGCCTCAGACACCACATGTCTATGGAGAACTAGCGCTGTTATCAATGCTGTCCTTTTTTGCCTTAAGATTATGTATCTTTTAAAGTCTTTGAATGCCAGTTCAGTGAAGAGAAAGTGAATTAACTTTAGGTAAACAAGTATCTTCTAATCACTGACTTGTCCTAGTTTGTTTGTCTCCCCCACCCGCCCTTTCTTTAAATTTTTCCCCTGAGAAGCTGTATAATGTCATTAACCTTCTGCTTTGATCAGGAGAGAAGGGCCCCTCCTCCAGTGCCAAAGAAGCCATCGAAAGGTCAGGTGCCACTCATTCGGGAACGCTCTTTGGAGAGCTCACAGCGTCAGGAGGCCCGGAAACGGCTGATGGCTGCCAAACGAGCTGCATCGGTTCGTCAGAACTCAGCCACTGAAAGCGCCGAAAGCATTGAGATTTACATCCCCGAAGCCCAGACCAGGCTATGAAGGGATCCAACCAGGAGGACTGTTAATGGCAAGAAATGTCTCTTGTATAATTTGCCCTAGGTCCATGCTCAGAGATACCAATATGTATTTGTATTTCTCTCCTCTTCCTTTTATCTCTCTCTTCTCTCCCAATGAATTAACACTTCTGTGGTGTAACTGTCAATTCTCCAAGAGGGTTTTGCTAACATCCCTTGCTTTCTAAAGGTTTGCCCATCTCAGCCTAGTGCTTTGCCATATGTACTGACGCTGCCCACCTTGCCTCTTGTAAAGAATCCCATACACCCACAAATAACACCTCTCTTCCTTTCTGTCTCATGTACACACATGTATGCGCGCACACAAACACACACACACACAGAAATCTGTACAATAGACGCACCGATTCACTCATCCTTGTTCCTTAAAGATAGTCTGTTATCTGGTGTACAGCAATACTCCATTATTTGGTACTTTGGAAATCCAGTATTGCAGGGTAATACCTTTAGGATTCTGTTGTCCTCCACATTGATAGTGAATGGAGCTTGGGTTCAGAATCCCTTATTTGTATGACTGTTTTTTAATTTAATTTAATTTTTTTAGAAACAGAGACACATATAATTTTGATCTTTCAAGATAATCCTTTTCATCTGTCATACTGAAAGAAGTTGGGGAGATAGGTGTACTGCAGTAAAAGTTCAGATGAGTCATGGGAATGAAGTGTCCATCGTCCCATGAAAAGACTAGCAGCTGCACAATCTGCCTCACTTTATTTCCTCAAACTCAACTTAGAATCTTTTTGATCAGGAGAAGACTGTAAAATCTATCTTCCAAGGTAGTAATATTTTAAGGCAATAACAAGAAAGCTTAGATGAATTTAATAGATGAGTGAAAATTGGATTAAAAGAATATTTTCATCCAATCAATTAGTAAGAATTTTTAACATTGTACTATATTGTCATTTCCTAATACAATGAGTGCATTTTAAAAGGGAAAAATCATTTGTTGATTTCCTGACTTTGATGAGCTTTCAGATTTTGCACATCTCCAACTAGCTATTGTTTCTAAAATGCTGTAAATGAAATACATGTTGTATACTACTCATGACCATTGATCGCAAGTGTTTCATACTTTTCCCTTTGGTTTCTTCTTTAAAATAGAGAATACCTTTCTTTACAAAACTGTTTTAAAGTATGTAGTATACACCTAATGCTAGACTGTTTGGATAAAAGACAGATAAACAACAGAGCTATGCAGTGTTTTAGAAATGATTCCAAAAGAGCTGCTTCAGAGCAATTGGAAGGACAAACATAGAAGTTGTTTGTGACTCTTTAAAGCAGCCGTATTTTTCCTAGGATTACGTGGCTCTCTGTAGAGTTGCTAAAACAAAAAAACCTTTTTGGAACCAAATATGAAACACTGCTTAACCCTAATAAGGAACTCCTGGCATGGGAATGTAGAGTGCAATCTGACCAAACTATCATACTGGCAGAAAGCATGATAATTTCACAAGCACCACAATTTTAAGGAAAGCATCTAACATGCACAAATGTGCATGTTTAAAGCACTAGAGAATTTACAGTTTGTGTCCTAATGAAGGTGTTGGTTTCAGTTGCAAAGTTTGGTCAACATTCTGTTGCCAAAATCACGGATGAGACTAAAACACTCAACAGATTATTGATCTGGACTATGTGTCATTTTTTTAGTTGTATCCTCCCAAGTCACATGGGCAAAGAATTATGGATCATTTCTTATTTGAATATTTAACTTTATCCATATTGGCATCCATGTTGAGTATGGAAAATAATACTTTATTGACAGGTCAAGAAAGAAGTGATCTAGTGCTAATGAAATATACAATAACTGACTTGTAATCTGTATTATCAAAGCTGGCTTTCAATTAGCTTAAGGTTAAAACTTTTCAAATATGAAACTCTTAACTGGTTGGATAGTAAAATTACACAGTTCAATCTTGCAGTGATAGAAATTACCATTCAAAAGATGGCTTTTTCTTTTGTGCCTTTTTTCTTTGAGAATATGTATCAACAGATCATGCCAGAATATGTTGTAATGATACAGCATCATTTTTAGGCTCTACTTTTTTTTTTCAAGAATCTGGGAGAGGTAACAGGTATGGAAATCTTTTTTAAAAAAATGTAAAATCATACAAAATTTGCTACCTCTCAAAGCCATTGATATATCCAAGCTATACACTTATTAACAGGGCACAAAATATCACTGCTGTGTTTTACAAGTAAAGGGCTAATAATTTAATATTTTTAAGACTTTTAAAGGCAAGGATAAAAATCCATTGTTAACTCAAAACTGAAAGTCTGATTTGCAACATTTGAATTGTATTATGTTGAGAATATTTTTTGTTTTACTTTATAGCCTCTTTTTAATATTTAAAGTCTTGCACATTGTTTGCAGTCTATATAATATCAGTAGCCACCTTTAAATATAGACATGTTTTTTAAAAATTGGACTCTTCGTACACAGATGTGCAAAACATGTCATACAGATCTATTTTCACAACGATATTGTTTCTGTGGTATTTGAATCCAATGAAAAAAGGTTTTAAAACTAGCTGAAATGCTATTGATAAAAATTGTGTTAAGATAAGGCAATTTATCTAGAAATGTCATATATCATATGATTACAAACAATGATGTACTACAAAGTAGCCAATTGTTTTATTTGGATTACCCTTGGGAAAAAAATGGTGAGGATCACAACTTAATTTTATATTTTTGGAGAGATGTATTTGCACATCATAACTTAAAGGAATTTGTTAACATGATACCTCATTATTCATTTGGGTTTGATGTAGACATAACAATTATATCTTCTAATAAATTACTAGAAAAATGCAGAAGATATGAAGATGTTGAACATCTGCATGCAACAGAAGGATTTGAGAACCTGCAGTCCTACAAGGGACAATAGTGCCACCCAGATTACTCTTTGGCACTACAGGTCTATAAATCAGGCTGCTGCTTTACTCTGATTGCCTCTTGTGGACCTTTTTATCTATACAGTACAAAGAAAAAAGAAAAAAAAATTCAGATCATTTGTTTCTGCAGGGAAGCTTATCACACTCAGATTTCTTCAATTGAAATCAGTGGGGTTTAGAAACTTTAATTGGCTAAATTGGGTCTTATTATTTCAATTGATTTTGTAGGGCTTATTTTATTCAAATTTCCGTATCTCTGCAAAAAGGTTGCAATCAATGTTTTAAAGTACAATTGGGATTAGGGGATATTTAAAAAAAGAGGTTGAACTCTTAAACCAAAAGTTTTAAAATATTTATTATATATATTTTTGCAGACCTTTCCGTAAAATATCTTTAACAGTGCAATACAATGCAAGTCTACTTAGATGTAAGTGTCACTGAGTAAACCAGAGTTTATCTCCATTCACTATGGTTTAACACTCTTACCCAACCTGGCGCCTTTAGATACTTTGGAGTTACTTCTAAATCTTTTAATAATTCCAAGCACATTAGGCAAATACATCACAATAATGCCAAATTGGAGAAGCCTGGTAGGATACAAGTTTGGACTGTAATTAATCTGGGAGTAATCTCAAACTGTGCTATACTTCTAAGTAGACACACATAAGCAGGCACTGTTGTTCTTTTGTAATGAGAGATAAAGAAAAAGATTAAACATTTTAATATAAAAAAGTAAATGCTAGTACCTTATTTATAATATATTTCCATTTATTTATTGGGTGTCCCCTTAATGTTTTGTTATGTACTATCACTTTAATTTGGATTTTATATTTATGAATTTACAGTTTGTTTTTTAAATTTATAATGCATAATTTTACTAGAATGTGAATCAGAATCAGTGACATAGATGCATTCTAGCTGTATTCCCAGTCAGGATAATCCGTTTTTGTTTTTTCCTTTTTTTGCGAAACTGCTACAGTTTGAAAACCTCTAGATGGAAGGCTGGAGAGCATTATATGGCACTTTGAATTAGTTTTTCATAGGATTATCTATCTATCTGATATGTGGACACACAAACATGTAAATAGATTAATGTTTCCCGTAATGTAAAAAGAGCAAATTAATAAAATAAATAATGCACTGCTTGTAAGAGCTGTGGCTTTTCAATATAAATTTTTATTCCCTTTTTGTAAAATATATATATATATATATCCTTCTTTTGATGTGGTTGTATGATGTCTGGAGCAAACAGCAGTTCTTCTGGGTATCTACATAAGTCTTTAATCCGTTCTTCTGGGTATCTACATAAGTCTTTAATCCGTTCTTCTGGGTATCTACATAAGTCTTTACAAAGCCCATCTAGAATGTTAGATGGGCTTTGTAAAGAGTTATGGGAACATTTGTTCTCACCTCATCTTTCTAATCCTTGGGAGGACAGACGCTGGTATATATCATATATATAATATATATTCTGACATAAAGGTTTTCTCTAAACATATTTCAGATACTTTTTAGTAGTGATGTGATAATTTTGAGCATCAAAATATTAGAGTAAAGGTGTCTAATACAAATAAGAATCCTTCTCTTTTGATTGGCTTCTGGTAGTTCTACATGTATATGTTAAAAGTTATCATAATTGGCCATAGAGTTTTTTCTTGACATGTGGTACAGCCTCCGTATTTTTTTTCATTAGTTTTCACATTTTCATTCTCCATACGTCATTTACTCAAAAGTCATTCAAATTTTGATTGTGAATTTAAAAATCTGCCTTCATGTATGAATGAACCGATGTTTATGTAATTAATGTATTTATTAACTTGCTTATTTATTTATTGGGCTTATATGCTATTCCAATCATAAGTGACTGACTGGCACATATATGCAATAATCAGATTAAAAACATAACACACCAACATTAAAATATCCCAGGTCTTGCTAACAACCATTTCCATACAACATTCCTGCCAAAGAATAGATCAAAGAGAGCAAATCAAGCATCACAGGCATGACAGAAAACCATATTTATAGTTTTTCAGAATTCAGCCAGGCAGAGATCAAGCTAACCTTCAGCGCAAAACTATTCCATATTTTTTTGGGGGGGTGGGCAGGGGGAGCAGCCAAGAACTGAGAAAGCCCTTCTCTATGATTTCTGCAGATCACATACTCTTGGAGAAGGGACCCAAAGGGAATCTTATGTTTTGGATCTTACAGTTGGGCAAAAAACACTGAGAGTGAGCAATCTTGAAGATTCTACAGTTCTGAAGGGCTTGAAGGGCTTTGAAGGTGAATATCAGCACTTTGAATTGCACTTGGGAGCAACTGGTCACCAGTGCGGCTCTCAAGGAAGTGCTTTTTTGGATTAGTCTGGACAATCTGAAACTTCTGGGTAGCATAAGAGATGACCAAGGCATGAGAGATGAGGAGGAGGGACTTCCACTCTTCTAAAAGTCATTAATTGGCACACAAGATGCATCTGTGTCAATTGCCTCCTAGCTACAGTTAAGAAATGTTTGAACAGGAGCTGAGGACTCCAGAAGATCCCAAGATTATGAACCAATTCTCTCTGCAAATTGGACACAAACCTGTTCTCCCAATCCAGATACCAATAGCCTTCAGTGACTGGAACACTGCCTTGGCTGCATCTCCTGTTTGATCAACAGTTTAGCTGCAAAGCTGAATGTCATCAGCATGATGATGATGCCTGACTCCATTCTGGTTTATGATTTCACTCAATGATATCACATAATTAATATGGGGAGGGGAAAGCGTCAAATCTTGTAGCAACCCACAGTTGAGTTTCTTGTGGTTCAAACTCTCTTTACCTCTCACTGATCCACCCACTTAAACAAATGTATTACAAAATCATTCCTAGTCTGAACACTCATAATTGGTTCAGAATAATACAATGAATGCCACTAATAGATAAACAGGTCTAGGAAGATCACATTTCTTGTATCCTGATCTCTGCATGGATTATCTACAAGAACACGCAGTGTAAAGCAATCTAGCTCTGAGTTTGAGAAGGAAGTGAGATAAAACAGTTGCTCAGCTCTGGGAAAGGAGAAAGTGTTAGAAAGATTCAGAACAACCCCACCTTGACCTTGTTATTCTTAAAAGGGGGGTAGTGAAGGTTTTCAATAGGCTTTCTAATTTTATGAACAACCCTACATCAATGAAGTGGCATTCCTTGAATCCTTGTAGTGTCTGTTTTGAACCTGGTTTATCCTGAAGGACTGACATTCATGATTGGCCTGAAACCCAGTGCAGAAGAAATTAGATTATCTGGGCCTATTTGCTATTGTAGACCTAGCAGTGTCTTAACAGTGTCTCCAAAACTCAAAGATTATTTAGACTCGGCAGTTGAACAATGGCTTCTTGAGAAGAGGTGCCTTTCATGACATGCAGAAATATCCATTCAAGGAAAGAAGCATTTGCACTGCTTGAACCCAGCTTCCTGTTAACTCCCTGAAAGCTTTCATGAGTCAGAAAGGACAAGAATCTAAGTTACAAGTAGCAGGGCTGATATACCAGAGAACTCTATTTCTTCAGGACTCACAATGTCAATCTGTCTCACTAGATGACATTCTATAACTATAATAAAAGCAGGAAAATGATGCCTTTCCTTACTCTTACTGCCTTAGATAAGCTTGAACATCAGCCCATATCCATGTTCAGTCAGGTTCTTTCTCTCTTTTTGCCAGCTATGCTCCAGATGCGTCCTCTCAACTTCATTTCCTGAAGCTCCTCATTAAACTGAAGAAGTGCTTGGAGCTCGGCAGTGAAGAGAGATGGGCTGCTCAGGGGCAATCATAAGTAAGGCAGGAGCCACCTCTATGCTTGAGACTATAACTAAGCCCCAGTAGTACAGTCCACCATGGCCTTTAGAAAATTCCCACAGAATTTCTCCAAGAAATCCAGAGGATCTACCAGATGGACCATCTCAAATAGATTAACTAAATAGGCACCTAGCATCTCCAAAATAATTAAGAGTCTGCTCTGGTCATGATGAAAAAGGATAGTAATTCATGTCTCCTATTCTCAAACTACATCTGGATATTTTTAACATCCACCAACCGCAACCTACCATCCTGTAGTTACAGTGTTCTAGGCTATACTGTATCTTTTGCTATACTGTACTCTATCTTTTGCAAAATAGCAATTGCAAAAATCTCTAAAGGGCAGGTTACATTTGCAGTACCTGTTCTCCACAAATAGTACTCTGAACTTAATTTGCCGTGAGCACTAGCAAAAGCAAGTGTTACAACAGTTTTGTTTCTATGACCACTTCATTGTTTAGGAGTTTCTCCAATAAAGTGTATCAAGCAACAACTCTTAATAATCCCCTGCTCTTTCAGATCTAAAAATTTGCATAGTGATTAGTGCTTATCTACTTATACAATAGACTTGTTGGTACAAAGACATGCCAGATTTTATTTCAAGATGTGAAATAAAGTATACAGTAATGTATTTGTGTTTAAGGACTCTATTTGGATCTAGAGAATGATAAATGAGATGCAAACCAATTCTTTTTGCTGCTGGTCTGAGAATGCCTACACAATGTTGTAATGGAAGTGTTTATGCAGTGATATAAAATATCACAGCTACAAAGGTTACATTTCCAGAAATGTTTCCTTAAGCAAAATACCACTAGGTTTAAATTCAATTTTTTTTCATGCATCGCTTAAGTGGAATAAAAAATTTCTTCTGGGCGTGGAAGATCCTTTCGACAAATGGAGAGGAATATGAATCCAATAGAAAGGCAATGAATCGAACTTTGGGAAAAAATGAAATTATCTTATAATTCATCATTTGAGACCATCCAGTGTAAACCAGAGACTGTATATGCAACCATGTAGATATGGTTGTAGATATAAATGTTTTAGCTATTTATTGCTCTTTTGCAACAATGTGGCCTTAACTGCGTGATCCATCTTCTCTAAATAAGGAATTTTTTGGAACAAGAAACAATAACTATATTTGAACCATAATAATTCATGAATTACTATAACTTATCTGCTCTTTAAAATAAGTGACAAGAAATATGAGCTGATAATTTTAAATGTCTACTATCAGATAGCTTTTAATCACTCTTTCCTAATCTTCAGCTACATTTTGATTTAAACCTGAATCTGAGTGTTACAGTCCCAATGCAGCTAGAAACTGATAAATGTCAGGTATTTTGTCCCTCTTGATCAATCATCAAGATTTCAGGCAAAACTCCTTTCACCAGGAGATGGCAAGATTAAATTGCAGCTAGATTCAAATTATATTTCTTTCACTGAACCATAAACTCCATTTTTCTTTTATGAGCAAAGTCGGTTATCCTATGAGATACAATGTGAAAGCTTACCTAAGAAAATTGTATTGCTCTTCCCCTTATGCACATGCGCTAAGCTTCCTTTGGAAATCCATGATTTATTCTGTTTCTTCCTTCTTTATTAGGCTGGTGAAAGTGTATTTTACTACTTTCCATCCATAAACCAGTATCTGTATTAGTTAGCCTCAAGGTGCCATCCTAACAGAGATGAAAAGTTTGGGATAGGTACTAGAGTTGAAGAACAGTATAGTGGTCAAATTAGCTTCTGGAGTTGTTGGTGGGCCCAATACCTCATTCTAAGATTTCTGTGGGCACTAGATGCTCCCATGAGCCACACCAGGCCCTTTTCTGTTTTCTAGTTACAAATTCTGCCATAAGAAAACAGATGCTCTTGTTCCCCAGGCTTCAGACTGAAGGGTATTCCCCAAAACTGAAGTATTGTTGGCCAGTTTACAATGCTGAATCTTAAATGTGTGCACAAATAGAAAAATGAAAATAATTTTGTACATAGCTATATTCAGTGAGGTTCACTCTTAGGAAAATAGATGTAGAATTCACAGCTAAATAAATAAAACATCCAAATCAGGATGTATCTATGAGGCTTTCCCTACAGCTTAGATCCTCTGTCTGATTCTGTTTAAAATAATATCTTATCATTTCGAAATGGGAACCTCACTAACACTGTAGCTTAAATCCTAAAATAGGAATTTCATCATTTAAAAGAAACAAAGAAAACGTAGAAATATCACTCTGAAGTCCTTTCATTCAATTCCTGGTTTAGAAACAAAATAAATGAATTTTTATTATGGATTTCTCCTTCTCCAAGGTATATTTCCTTGTTCTCTCACTGCAGTGGTATTAAGCCAAAAGCAGTTACACTTGATGGCACACAAGTGCTTTCACTGTTTCTCACTAGAACAAAGTTTTATTAATTCTGTTTTTGTTCACTTAGAATCATGATTATTGCCACATGAAAGTAAGTCAATCTAACCAAATAATCTTGTGTGTCAACTATAAACAAACTTCATAATAATGTTTCCGATAGAAGAGATATATTTTTAGGGAAAGTGTTGAAACAGGACAGATAATAGTTGAAACAATTTAAAATATGCAAGGACATTAGCTTAGAACAAGGGGTCGCCAACCTTTTGGACCTCA